>SRLM01000513.1:440225-682532 GCA_015708895.1 Populus ilicifolia | reverse complement strand
AATTAATATATAAATACTTATTAAATAATAAGTTGTGTTTCCTGAAACGTATATATGCAGAGAAAATGATAAATTTAAAATTTTTTAGGAGTCTTAAAAATTCTATTAGAAAAATATAGAATTGTTTAAGATTTATATAAAAATTATTTAAATATTAGATTTTTTTATAATGATTTTGAATAATTATTTTAAGATTACATTATCACAATTCACATGAGTTATTAATGAGAAATGTTTTAAACTCTCTTAGAAGAAAGAAATACTTTTGAATATTAACTCTTTTATTTTGTGTTTATGTATTGATGTAATGTCATTGTAATGATATTTAATGTTCAATAAATAAAAGACGTAACTTTATATTTATAAGGAAACCTAAAGAATCCTATAAATGATAAAATATCAAATTTGCCATAAAAATAGTATGACATATATAATTATAGGCTAATTTTAAAAATTTATTTAATCAAGTTCTTAATTGAATGTTTTTAGGTCTAGAATTATAATTCTCTATATTAATTACATTCTAATTCTTAATTTCTAAAACTTATAAACAATCCAGTCACACTTGATTAATCATCCTATTTTAATTTCTAATCAATGATTCTTGTGTACGTGACTTACTAAGTTCTCTAATAAGTTGGCCTAAATATAAATTGTAATCCTAAATAAAATAGAATAAATTAAATTAATTTATCAACAATTAAATAATTAATTAATTTATATTTGAAGATTACATACAATATTTAGTAACCTATCATAATCCTCTAAATATTAAAAAAATTATAAGTGGTTTGACTTAACCTTTGAATGATTGATTTCTTAATATAATTATTATCCCTTCATTAAAAATGTTATGATTTAGACATTATAGCATGAAGTATGTCTGCTTTGTTAAATATTTTAGTTCTTTAATAAGATTTGAAAATCTTTTTAAATCTAATTTTATTTTAGTCAAAGATTTCAGAATTAATACTATTTAAGAACAAATCAAATATTTTTTCTAATTCACCAAAGGAGATGAATCTTTCCTCGATTAGTCAAACATCTTCATGTAATTTATACTGTACCCAATATTTATATGTTGTTACTCTTAATTAGAACAACATGTTGTTAATATTAGAGCATAAATTTAATTTTTTTGAGTTCAAAGTATCCCACTAGAAAAATCTAAAATTATTTAGAATTTATATAAATATTACCTAAAAAATTAGATGTTCTTTATGATTTTGAATAATTGTTTCAAGATTGAGTTGTTGTAAAACACAAGTTGTCAATTCAGTGTTAGGATTATAGTATAACATTTTTTATAAGATAGTTTAGTGATTTCAAGTTTAATAATTATTTACACAATTATCAACTAAATATTTTCATAGATATAAATGATCTCTACATACAAAATTCTTTTATAAGCCAATTTAGTGTCTGTATCATTTGATAAATACTTATATAGTAGTTTCAAGCATTTTTTATACCTTAGTATATGAGAACAACTACTTGGTTTTATAAAACAAAAAACATAATATGTACTGATTTCAATAACTCTAATTAATACCTAATTTTAATAAAACATTGATAAAAAAATATTTAGGAATAATATTTTGATGTAATATAAATTTCATAATTATAATAATTTTATAATTTCTTTTTTAAAATATTTTTATTTCAAGAAATTTATCTTTACTTGAGATTATTTAATCAAATATAATAAAAAACCAAAAATAAATAAAATCTTTATTAATAATAAATATATTTTATATTAATAAAATCAATTCCATGTGTACTCAATCAATTAGCTACAAATCATTGCATTCATTTCCTTTCATCTCCAGAAGCTAATCTCTGGTTCATTTTGGGTTGAATGATGCTCGGAATAATACTTCAAGAGAAATATCCTTGAAAAGCTCTAGCTGCCACGAGTCCAGAGGCCAACGCAGCCCCGAATAAGGCATGCAATCTCACACACAAGTACTTTGCCATGAAAATCTTCCCTTTGTCCTGTAATATTCATCCCATTAGAATGATATGAGCATTATGTGGCATCAGGAGTTCAGGACTAGAGAAGGGAGACTGGAACTGTCGAGACTTAAACTATCGTGTTAGTTTAGATCTCACCTTGTAGTTTTCTTCGACAAAGCCGACCACCAGTTTTCCCATAGGTAAGGTCAGAGAACAAAGAAGCTGGAATACCCACGATTCAGTCAATATACCTATAAGAGTTCGATGGTGAAAAGCATATGTTTTGAACAATTAGTTATTGCCTTACAATGCAAGCTAAAGGAAGAGTTCTGCTTAGACCAAAAGCAAATAAAAGAGAGTACAGCATTGCGACAGCTACTTTCACCACTCCAGAACCTCTTTCAGTGCCAAGTCTAACCTGCATAGAAGCTCAAACAAGACATTGGTGCACTATATAACTTAAGAAAAACAAGTAAACGAATGAATAAGGATGAGCAAATGTACACACCAACGGGGAAAACTTCCCAACAGCCATATCTTCTTCCACCTGACTTGCACAGCATTTTCACGTTATTTTGATAATGCAATGCTAGTTAATGTGAGTTTTGCAAAAAATCCACTGCTAAATGATGCTAAACTGAAAAAAATAAAAAGAAGGCTACCTGGTGAAAGTGACTACAGAAGAGTATTAATGTTGTTGTGAAGCCAACCAGGAGTGATGCAGAAAGAATTGTGCCAGTTAATGGAAGAATGCTCATCTCACTGTCAAACACATCAAGGCATATCAGCGATGTATAGAACAGAACAAAAGTTATGTAAAGCTGAGTTGGTGATGGAATTTGAAGAAATAAAGTAAACCTCGTGCTGCCAAGTAGTAAGTAGAAGGCAGAAGTAGCGAAGGGGCCAAATGCTGCGAAGCACAGGGGCTCTCCCAATCCTTGGTAACTTAACCGAAATGGTGGGCACTACATCAGATACTAAGCTTCAGAAATTCTTCCAAGATAAGAAAGGACATGTCAAAAGGAAACATGTAACTATTATGCCACCATGGAATTATATTTACAATTACGACTTACCAAGCGCAAGTGCTGCATCTGGGAGGCAGCTCAAAGCCTCAAATGTATAACTTGCTATAAAACTTTGTAACAGACGGGAGATTCAATTCTTCAAAAAAGATATAAATATTCCACAAACTAGAGAGATTTTTGTTACCTGATATACATAACCACAAATAATTGCACAAGCCAGGAATAATATTGCGTGGATGTTTTCTTCCCTCATAGAAGTCCATGCCAGGCCCGCAAACCCAAGTAGAAGTGATGAGTAAGCAGCAATAAAGGCCACTGAACGGCTTCCCAAAGTGACAGCAAAGCACAATTAGCGAGATCTTGTTTGTTTTCTCTTTGAATAATCTTGTTTTTCATCAGAACATAAAAGTTCATAGTTTCTATTAACCATTTACCTGCCGACCAAATTCACAACTGATTCTTTCTTGTTCTTATCTGCTCCTGTATCGAAATCATAAACATCGTTGCTGCCCATGGAGAACACAGATGAATCTTAACAGCTTGTAACATAGTATACCCACGAGGATAGTTTTCTGATGGTGTACTTTATTTTTAGGAAACAGACAGCCAGTGAAATTACTCATTCTAGGAGATTTAGGCTACTGGTTTAAGATGCAAGAAAAATGAAGTTCTCTAAAGAGAGAACACAAAAAACACCACTAATTGAAGCCCCTAAGAGGAAGCTACCTCCTTTAGGCATCTCCAGGTCCTACAAGATCTTATCTATGCTAGTTCAGCAAACCCCTTTGCAGGAACAACTTTAGCTAAACACCATCTAACTGTATGCTTGTAAATTACAAAAAAAAAAAAAACTCATTAAAGTGAATCAGCAGGGTAGTACGTTCGATTAAACCACAAGGAAATGGAAGTTTGAAAATCAATGCCAACATGAAACAGTAGTCTGGTACAAGGTCTATTGCTAAGCTTGTTCCAATTTAATTTATTTTCAAATCACCCTCCTATTTTTTTTTTAACTCACCTTAGATTGAGCCAAGTTATGATAAGAATTGAAGAAACCAAGAGCGAAAAGTAGCGTCTTGCTGAAAAGATGCCTGTTTCCAAATAAGCAGCTGCACCACCTACCTGCTCCACAAACCATGAAATATGTAAGCCAGGAAAAGATGAATGAAGTGTGATGCACATCATCAACCATTAATCCTCAAAAGCATAGTCACAGAATCAATGTTCAAAGAACCACGCATTTGTTTGCACCTAAATATAAGGAAAAACTCACAGTTAGAGGAACCAAAGCAACAGAGTAAATAGGCAATTTGACTGCCCTCCATATCAAGGTTGCTTTAGGAACATCCTCCCCACTTTCACCTTCATGTGCATTGTCAGCATAATTTGCTATACTTCCTGAAAAAGCCCGCCAACATTGAATTCCTCTCTTGAATTCTAACCGGCTTATACGAATCCCACAGACAAAATTTTGGGCTGTACAGCAGCACATTAATGATTTTTTCGAAGCATTTGAAGTACGAGCTCCGGGATAAGACCTGAGAAAGTTGGTAAAAAATAACAATAACAATAAAAAAAAAAAGAGAAGAGATTTGATGAAATAAACTATTAGTAAATGCAAAAACAATAGGCACGCATGATGTGCTCACTTTCTCTTCTGTTCTAGGGTAAAGTAGAGCAGTTTAAGGAGTCAAACCATAATCTAGAAATGCAGTGCTAAGCAATAGAAACATTAAATACAGTTTGAACTACAAGCTACCCACCAAAACACCATCATTAATAGATTTCTAAGTACATCAGGCCAAAGGACATATCATTTCCAAATATTCTTACGGCATGGAATACTCCTCGCAACAGCACTGATTCTGGAGTTGAGTTTCACACCCAGAATAAGTTTCTTTAGACTCCAAACTCTCTTAGCTAGCAAAAGAAGCATCATCAATCACATGGAACTCAGTGAATGATTGATTGTATTACACAAAAATCCAGTCTACTGATGTGTATTTCAACAAAGCTCACCAATCATGCCATCTCAACATTTGTTAAACCTTTTGTTCAAACAATGTTTCAAATTTAGCAGAATCAATTGAAGTAAACTAAGAACTTATTAAATTATACTGACCAATTTAAGTAAACAAATTAAGAAGAGTGAGTTGATGTTAAACAGATGAATTAAGATTAGTCTCATAGTAACAAAAAATCAAGTACAAAAATAAACGTAATAACTTGCCTTGTTGCATAACTCTGCCTCACATTATAATATTGGAGTTTCTTGAGGCTAGACCCCTGGTGGAGGCTACAAAACGCTGCTGCCATTATTGCTATCAAATGAAGTATATCTTTCCTTAATGATTATCTACACGTAGAAACGAAGAGAAGACAACACATTCAGTTCGTCATTTAATGATTAATCCCTTCTGCAGGTGATGATAAACCAAACTAAAAAGAAAAAAAGAGAGAAAAACCTTGATAACAGCAAACCCTCTTGCCCATGCCTCTCTCAGTCTCTGCCTGTCTGTGTAGGCTGCAAGAAGAGATAAGAGAAGGAAACTGAACTCCAATTCATCATCGTAAGAGAGTAAAACCGTAACAATAAGCTTTCTTTTAACAAGAAGGCAACTGTAGTCACTAACTAACAGACAGGAGCTAGACTTCTCTCTTCTGCAAAATCCTGTCTTGGCTAATTGAGGGACCAATAAGATCCCAACATGTAAGCATGAGGATCAGGTATCTAGTCCCACTTGTCAACATGGCCCTACCAATCTTTATATCGTGAGCCATTTGCGGGCTTAGCTGGGCTTTTACGATTCTGAAAAGTTCTGTAATTTTTTTTTTGAAGGTCTTCGGCACACAATTACAATGAGGACATGCATTTGTTTTTTTAATTTATACGAGGTATGCGGTCAGTTTATGCGCAACACAAATAATTTTTATAATTCATTAAATATTTTACAAGCTTGATAAGTAAATAAAATACCGTGAAAATAATAGATATATACAATAAAACTTGAATCTTAGTGCAGAAAAAAGAAACAAGTTTCTCTTATCACAACATGTATAGTTTTTAAACCTGGTAGTGGTTGGGTTGCTGGCCATATTTAAAATCTGAAATTTTAGTTTTAATAGTGTTATAAATTATTTAGATTATTTTTAAAATTAAAATAATATTATTTAAATAAAAATAAAAATTAATATGTTACAATCAGATTTTTAATTAGATTTTATCAAATTAATTGAGTTAGTAGATTAGTTAATCAGGTCAACTTGATTACTCTATATTTTTTTTTATTTTCAATTTATATTTAGTTTAAAATTAATAGGGTTTTGAACCAACTATCAAGTCAACCGGGTTTCAAAGGACATGGATATAATGTGCTGGAAGGTTAGAACAGAGTAATGAGATTGTGTTTACACCTTAATAGATCTCTCTTGGGTATTTGTATTTCGTACCATTAGCAAAAAAAAAATAAAAAAAATAAGAGGAAGTAGAGAACCATTTATTGTCAGATAATAGTACTTTACATTATATTAAATTTTAAAAAATATAAATGTTTTATATAAATATATATCTCTCAAATTAAATTCAAGTTAGATTTATATTGAGTTTCGTTTAATAAAATTCATATTTATTATTGATTAGATAATATAATTATTAAAAAATAATTCATTTATTTAATGAAGTTATTATCTATTAAATTTATATTAAATTGTCATCATTTTATATCTTTGGCTAGTTAAATTCTTAGATAAAATTTATAAAGATTCCATACGGTTTGTCAAACATGGAGGGGATATTCTTTAACTAATTTATAAATTAAAAGAAATTACATTAAATATTTAAAATAATATCATAAATATATTTTCTCATCAACTAAATAAAACTACTGTTCTTATTAGAATAAAAAAATACAAGCCATTTAAATTCAGAGAAAAAAGGGGAGAACTTTCATCCTTGAGGTGAAAGAATATTAAAATTCAATCTTCATCATTTATTACTTGTTTGAAAGTACAATTGCGGTTACTTTTTAAATAATTTTTATACTAAAATACATAATGTTATTTTTTTATTTTTTAAAAATTATTTTTGACATCAGTACATTAAAATAATTTGAAAACACTAAAAATATATTAATTTGAAGTTAATAAAAAAATAAAATAAATTTAATTTTTTTTAAATCGCTTTTGAAACACAAAAACAGACAACACTATTAGCTTCAAGTTGCGTTTGGTATAAAATAAATATTGATATAAAGAAATATTATTATTTTTTAAATAACAATTATGATTAATTGTTAAAGATACAAGGTTTAATTAGCTTGTAAATATAACTTAAATAAATAAAATAAATAAAATAAAATCCCCACTAGTAGTCATGATTGGAAGCAAAAATAGTAAAAACAAAATAATATTTTTTTGGGAAAAAAGGAGGAAAATAGTGAAAATAAAAAACTTTTGCTTGGGAGAAAACTTTTTTCCCATGCTCAAATGTTAAATTCTCCCTCCAAATTAAACACCATTTTAACAATTACAGCCTTATGATTGATTTTTAGAAGGATAATAAAAAAAAAGAATGATATATGATATTATTTGTTGATTCCTTCTCCTAATAGAACAACAAAAACAGTAACTATGATTATTCCACTTCACTGTGGTGTGTATAGCTAGCCAAAACAATGGATAAGCGATACATATAGTATAAACTACTTGCTAGATTTGTATAATGGTGTGAAAATATATTTTTTATGATTTGTTTAGTATTATGTTTTGGAGTTTGTTTTTTATGTTATGATTTTTCATCACAAAAAATCTATTAATTAAAATTTTCAATTAAAATACCAATCAAAATACAAATTTTATAATAGTTTAGAAGTGAAAATATAAAAGAAAAACTACTTGAAACTTGCAAAAATATGCTACATAACTAGATGGATTTTATTCGTAACCTTCCTTAATGATTTTACATATTGGTTTGACATGGTAGGTTGTGAAACTTGAGTTAATCTAATATGTTATCATCTCATTATTTTTTTTATAGAAAAATATCATTTTAAACTTTTTTTTAAGTTAAACCATATTTTTACTAGTTATTCAAGTTGTTTTTAGACTTATTAAAATAATTGGATCATGTTAAGGTAACTCATATACAATTTACTTTAAAATCCAAGTTAAGTATAAAGTTAGGTTGAAATGATTATAATTTGATCCTTTTAATCAGGTTTAGTTACAATGTCAAAGAGTTCCCCATATGCTAGATATTTTTCTTTACATTAAAAAAAATTATTAGACCCATATTACCAAAACTTTTGGTATCATTATAACGGACGAGAACACATTGTTGGGTCCAATTCATTATTGTTTAGGTCATAACCTAAATAAACTAAAAAAAAGGACTAAGACTTAAAACTCTTTTAAGTCATATAAACAACAAGTCTAAAAAGATATCTTTGACTTATTTTCATTATAAGCCAACATTTACAAAAGAAAAGGAAGAGCTTTCTATCAAGAGGAAGATAGAACAAGAGTAAAGAAAAAAAAAATTTCTTCATCTTTGTGTTTTAATTGGACAATAATTTGTTACCTAATTAAGATGTAATTTTGATATATTATTCCTGACAATAAGCTCTTTAACTTAGAAAATATTAATCATTGAGAAGTTTTCATCTTTAAGCATTTCTAAAATGTCTAATTGATGAGATTTAACCCTTTTTCTTTTTTTTCTTTTTATTATTAATGAATTCTATTATTGTGATGATGAATTTAGTAATTTGGTATATATCATCTAACTAAGCTAGGAAAGGACCATGTGATCCCATTTTTTGAACTAATAGAAGAGTTTAATTAAGCTATCATAACATGATTTTTCTCTACTAGGGTTTTTCTCGTTTTTCTCGTAAACATTTCTTATGTTGTGTGCTTATTTATTTTTTACAAGTTTTTGTTGATTGGTTAACTCTATTTTAATTATATAAAGAGGGAAAATAATTAAGACTTATGGATTGTGAATTTAGTTATGTTAGCCCTTTTTCTCAATAAAGTAGAATCAAAGGTTGATTATGGAAATTGATTTCTTTCTGCGGCTAAAATGAAAAAAGAAGATTCAAGCATAATAAAACTCACTCTATCCATTTATTTCCTATGAAAGACATTGATGGAGGATTATCTTTATCATAATAATGTGGTTTTGGTGTTAAAGTGCAAATGAAAGAACCCTACCAAAATAAAAATGGAAAATAAAGATTTTGAAAGAAAATGAGTATCTTTTAAGTTCATTAACCATATTTCTCATAAACATGAGCATTACAAAGTTTGGAAGATTTTGAAAGAAATATTTGCTAATAAATGTGCATAAAACAAAGTTTTTGCGATAAAAGATATTGTGAATTTGAAGTACAAAGAAGGTAAAAATGCCTTAGGGCACATAAGTGACTTTCAAGAGTTTCTGAATTAGTTGTTGTTGATGAATCTTGAGTTATCCAATGATATACAATTACTAATCCTATTGAGTTCATTGTCAGATAATTGATAGATTGGTGGAGTCACTTAGTAATTTTACTACAAACGAAAAGCTCATTTTAAAGACAAGAAAGGAAAATATTTCCAAAAAAAAAAATATGAAAAGAAGGTACACTTATGAGTCTCGTGTACTTGTTACGGAAAATTAAGAGAGAAACCATAGAAGATTTTATCATGGAAAGCAAGATAAGAAATCCAATGATATAAAAGATAAATAAAAACTTAGAGGAAGATCTCAATGAAAAAATGAGATTACATGTTATTATTGTAATAAATCTGGGTATATTAAAAAGAATTATAGAAAGTATAAGAGGGTAAAGACAAAGACAAAAATAAAAAAAATAGTACGACTGTAATTTTTTTTTATGATGATGTTGCCATTGTTTATAATAATTATTGTGTTAATCTTACATTTCAAAATACTAATGAGGTTGTGAATTTAATTGTTTTTTACCATGTTACACCTTGGTGAGATTTCTTTACATCTGACATTGTTGTTAACTTTGGATGATAAATTAAAGGATGACTAATGTTATAGAAATTAAAAACATTTGGTTAAAAACCACTACCAGGTGCATGTTATAACTCAAAGACACTAAGCATATGGATAATATGCACCCATACTTGATCTTTACAAGTGCATGTTATATATATAAAAAAACCTATCATAATTATTTTAGAGATGGTAAATGGAAGTATTCTAAAAGTTTTTTGATTTTTTTAAAAAAGAAAAAAAAATCTTTATATGTCATAAGCCAATGTGATTAAAAGAAAGATAAATGCAAATAAAAATTGCTTTACTGATTAATGATACAAGCAACTTAAATTCTTAAGTGAGAAAAGGTTTTTATATCCTTGCTAAGAAGATGAACACTTGTACTCATTTTTTAGTTGGTAAACAAAATAAAGTTGCATTTAAAATACCACTTTCATATGTTCTTGATTTAATTTATACCGATATATAATTTATGACTGATAAATCTCTTATAGGTAATTTATTATTTGTTAGTTTTATTGATGATTATTTTTTTAAAGATTTAGGCCACTTGTTTGAAATCCAAAAATTAAGTGTTTGATGTATTTAAGGATTTTCTTGCTAGAGCTAAAAGGAAAACCGATTGAAAGTTGAAATTTGTTTAAATTGATAATGGTGGTGAATACAAGGATCTTTTTTAAGAAGTACTACATGGAACATGATATTAAGATCAAAGAAATAGTTTAAAAAATTAATAATAAAATAAAATAGCTGAAAGAATATATAACAATTATTGAAAGAATTAGATATATGATCTCATATATAAATTGCCTAAATCTATTTCAGGTAAAGCGCTAAAGATTATAATTGCCATGATCAACCTTTCCTTATCATTTTTTTTTAAATTAGATGTTTTAGAGAGAGCGTAGAAAGGAAAACATGTTTCTTATATATATTTAAAAGTTTTTGGTTTTAAGGAATTTGTTTATATTTTTACAAATGAAAGATCTAAACTTGACAACAAGATAAAATAATGTGTTTTTTTGGTTTTTAAAGAAGACGAGTTTGGATATAGGTTATGAGATACAAAAGAGAAGAAATTTGTATAAGTAAAGATGTTGTTCTCTTTAAATATCAAAACATTGAAGATTTTGAACAAAAAAAATAAATAAAATCTACTAATTTTATTCATTCCAATTCTTATCCAAGACCTACTATATAATTTTCTTTTATAATTTTTAATTATTAAAGAGATTTTCAAAATAATGATAATTATGGTTTTCCTTTTAAATTATTAATTAATGATCCTAAGTCAGCTAATAATGATGATGATATTGTTATTTCTAAATAGGTTATTAAAAAAGCTCTAGATGAACTATAATTAAAAAAGTTTACTATACCTTATCAAGTTTCTGCAAAATATTCTTCTTATAAGTATGTGTCAGTTATTTATGAGGTAGAGTTACAATGCAAAATAATTTGTATTGGTTGAAACAAGCTATAAGATAATGGTACAATACATTTGATTCTTTTATGGTAGAGCATGACTATGGTAGAACTACTTCTGATCATTATATATTTATAAAAAGGTATCCTAATGATGACTTTATTTTTTTTATATGTAAATTAAGAAATAAAGATCTTTATAGAAATAATGTATCATATATAATGAACAAGCTTTTACTAAGAAAAGTTTGAGTTTTGCAGAAGATAAACAAACTTAATAGAGCCATTTAAATGATTTAGAAAAAAGGAGAATTATTGGGTTTTGGCCCATTCTCTTTTGGGACATGACCTATATAAACTAAGAAAAATAGGTTTTAGGTCATATAAATAACCAGGTATAAAAGGTCAATTTTGATATATTTTCATTGTGAGCTAATTTACATAAAAAAGAAAAAGAAAAAGGAAAGGAGAGTTTTGGCCACAAAGTGAGATAGAGTGAAGAAAAAAATATGTTCTTTATATTTCTGTCTTGATTATTTGATGGTAATTTGTTACTTAATTTAATGAGATTTTGATATAATATTCTCAATGATGAGCTCTTCAACTTAAAAGAATGTTCATTGTTGATTTTTAGGTATTTACAAAGACCTAATTGATGAGATCTAGTCCTTTTTTTTTTTATGAAATCCATTTTTATAATGATGGATTTATGATGAAATCAATTTTTTTATTTGTTTGTGATGAAATTCATTTTTATAATAATGGATATATATATATATATATATATTAACTGAGTTAGAAAAGAACTTTGTGATCCTATTAGTAAAAGAATTTCAAAGGACTATAATTCCACCGGGATTTTATATGCTAAAATTTATATTATGTGTTCATTTAATTTGAAGAAAAGAATTGATACTTTAATTAGGTTATATCAATGCCTTTTCTCAACACATTATTGATAATGAAACCTCAAACATTATGTAGGTGACAACTCAAAAGAATTATATCTTGAACCTCTGTTGTGAAAAAGATATCTTAAAAAGGTAACACTTGAAGGTCATAAGCTTAATTCTCAATCCTTAAACCATGTGGGATAGGTATCATCAATTTTGATCCTAGTAACGAATTTACGGTCAAATGTCACATGATTTTGTTCTTATTCAGCTCATATCTTAACTCCTAACAAAAATGGAATTATCCCTCGACAAAAAGACAGTAAAAATCTCCCTAAAGTCACAAGTGGCCTTCATTTCACACGAGGGCTCTTAGTTGTCTTTACGTGCCTTGTACAGAGATTCCACACGCCAATTCCTTTAAGCTTAGAACATCCTTAAATCACAATGCACAATCCCTTTCCACACAGCATGATTAAGTTGCCAGCTGACAGCAAGACTTGCATGGCTTCTTCATCACCTAGCTCCAACTACGATACAGACCACAGTGCATTGTCTCCAAATGACGAATCTATGGAGGCAGTAGACTTGGAAAATGGCCCAGCCTTTGGAAGCTGTCGGGATGTCCACCGGAAGGATGTTTCAATAACATGGGAGAACCTTGGGGTGACAGTTTCAGATAGGAAACATGGGTGCAGATCCATTCTTCAAGGACTCACCGGCTATGCTTGGCCTGGGGAGGTCTTGGCAATCATGGGTCCTTCCGGCTGCGGCAAGACCACTCTTCTTGACGCACTAGCTGGTAATTTTCCTTGTCTCTTTCTTTTCTCCAAGAAACTCTTCAATTATTCTCTCTTTGATCACATGCATCGATTTCTTTTTCCCGGTGAAGGAATCAAGGAAATGTTCGCAGCCTTCACGGGTGCTAGACACTCCTGAAATTAGATGGTGCATGATTAATTAATTATATTCATGCATACATATCTCTATACCAATTATTGAGTAGTCAAGGGGCTATATATATATATATTACTGTATTATATATTAATTATTAATTGAGAAATCCAGGTTCTTGAATCTTAACATGAAAGTCTCTTAATTAAGGTTTTAATTAAGACTATTCCTTTTGGAGCAGAGCTGTATAATAAGCCAGCTAGATTCACCTAAAGACAATGCCACACATTATAAACATCAAGGGCATTTTTGTTTTCATATGTCGGAAAAATCACCCTTTTTTTTTATGTGGGGTGTCCGGGCCAGCTTACGCGCACTACAACTAATTCCCACGGCCCACTGAATACCCTGCAAACCCAGTAGGCATGTAAGGCACCGTGGAGGTGACAGGCGTGCACGCCAGGGCTCGAACCCAGGTGCAGTGGAAGGAGACAAGCCCCTTCCACCGCTAGGCCAAGTTCTAGAATGCGGAAAAATCACCCTCTTAATCATTGTGTTTGTTGTGTTTGTTGTGTTTGTGGTTATTGATTATGTTTCAAACTTGATTGCTACAATCAATTAAGAAGAACAAAATAGCTTTATTTATTTATTTATTTTAGGATTTATTTTTTTTATAAAAAAACTCCATCCATGTATTGTTCACTCTTCCACTATCTTAATCATCCATACACCATTTTTTTATTTAAAAATTTCTACCCATCTTTTAAGTTTTGTCAGAAAAAAATACTTAAATTATTTCTTATATTTCCACGAAGTGAACTTCATCCCTTTTATAGGGATGATAATTGATTGAAGGCATCGTTTGTTTGTATTTTTGAGAAAAATTGATTTTTTTGTTATTTTTAAATTATTTTGAAGTATTTATATAAAAATAAACTTTAAAAATAAAAAATATTATTTTAATATATTTTATTTTATAACAAACTGATTCAAAGCAAATTAACCACGCCATTGGACTTGTAATTTTTTTAAATCCAAGGCCCAATGGCCCTAGTTCTAACACATTCTGAGAAAATGCTATGGTGGGTTGGTTTGGACCTGGAGATGAGATAGAAAATATAGGTTTTAGACGGTGATCATTTTGAAGTTTTTCCCCCCTACAATTAATCCCTTTGCTTTATATATATATATATATATATTAAATCATCACTCCCTTATGAAAACAATCTGACGTCGTTCTCAAGAACATTTGCTGACATCAAATCTTGTCAGCAATATGTCCCACACAAATCAATTTAAGATTTGACCATTGCAATATTGTCACTAAAACCCTGTTTTGGAAATGGAAAGATAAAATTATTTGAGTAAGGGGATATGCATAACGAAGATTTTTAAACCAAAGCAGCATGAACACATACATAAAATAAATAATTAAAAAAATGGCATTAAATCACTACCAATTCCATTGCGTGTGTTCGTATTGAATCCATTAAGTTATTACGCCAAGCATTAAGAATTTTTTTTTTTCATTTCTTATATTTGTTTTAGGTTCACGAAAGCATTGTGTAATTGTTGAGAGTGGATTGTACTTGATCCACAGTTCAGAGCAAAAAAGAAAAAGAAAAAAGAACATTGAGATCCTGTAGACAGCATTAAGAATTTATCTTACTGATGAATTTGCACTCTTCAATGTGCTGTAAGCAAAACTCTGATATAATACAGTACTCTTCCCAGGGAGATTAGATTCCAGCACAAAGCATACTGGAGAAGTTCTAATCAATGGTCGAAAACAGCCATTGGCATATGGGACTTCGGTATGAATACTAGCCTTTCGAACTTCAAATTGTTGCAGAGTTCTGATCACTGATATTAGAAGGTCATCCTAATGCTACATGCACAGTAGACTGAGCTTGATATACATTTTACTTGAATTAATCTGTTCTTGCTTCTTTTCTAGCTAGGCATTCAATTTGTATATGCCCTTGTATTCACTTAAACTTTGCTTCATGCTCGATCCCTTCTGATCGCAGGCAAAATTTGCTTTGGTCTCACTAATGTACGATCCATTTATGTCATGTCAATTTAGGCCTATGTGACGCAAGACGATGTTATAACATGGACACTAACTGTAAGAGAAGCTGTCTTCTACTCAGCTCAACTCCAACTACCCAATTCAATGTCATTAAGCAAGAAAAAAGAGCGAGCAGAGACGACAATAAAAGAGATGGGGTTACAAGACTCAATGGACACAAGAATAGGAGGATGGAGTAACAAGGGCCTAAGTAGTGGGCAGAAGAGGAGAGTGAGCATTTGCATAGAGATTTTAACTCGGCCGAAGCTTCTTTTCCTCGACGAGCCAACAAGTGGACTTGACAGTGCTGCATCATATTATGTCATGAAACGAATGGTAGATCTTGCTAAGCAAGACAGAATGACAATTATTGCATCCATTCATCAACCTAGCAGTAAAGTCTTTCAGCTCTTTCACAATCTATGCCTTCTTTCTTCAGGACGAACAATATACTTTGGTCGCTCTGATAGAGCTAATAAGGTACATTTATTTCAATATTCCGTTTTCCATCAAATTATTTTAGGAAAATTATTTCAGCTCTTAAAGCTGTAAATAGCTCATGACTTATTTTACTTTCGATTGTAGTTTTTTGAATTGAACGGTTTCCCTTGCCCGAGTCACCAAAACCCATCTGATCATTACCTGCACACAATCAACACAGACTTTGATGAGGTTTGCACAGTGAATCGTGACAAATCTTGCTTGGAGATATTGCTGTTTTCTTTTTATGTTCTGAATATATATATCATTTGTTTTTAGGACATGGATCAAGGTTTCCATGCAAAGAAAACCACCGAGGAAGCAATCGATTTTCTTGTAAGATCTTATAAATCATCACATACTTGCCAGCAAATCCAAAGACATGTAGCAGAAATATGTAGCTTGGTGAGTAGGGTTACAGACACATTAAGTAGCAATGAAAACATAATATTTTCAGCAGGCGAAAGTTTCATGCTTGTTAATGTATTAGTCTGGATCTCAATATGCATTTTAGGACAGAGAAGAACTAAAGAAGGGCGGCCAGGCTAACTTCATTTCCCAGTGCCTTATTCTCACAAGAAGGTCTTTTGTGAACATGTATCGAGATCTAGGCTACTACTGGCTCCGTCTGGCCATTTATATTGCGTTATGTTCAGGCTTAGGATCCGTTTTCTATGACATAGGCTCTGGTTACAGCTCGATACAGGCAAGTATAATGTCATTGTTTGTTTTAGTGTGAGAAATTATTGCCCGTGAAAAAAAATTAAGTCATGATTGTTATGCTTCATAGGCAAGAGGTTCACTGCTTATGTTCACTGCTTCCTTCTTGACAATTATGGCTATTGGGGGTTTCCCTTCATTTGTGGAGGATATGAAGGTTAGTTCATAACAACATATCAAGTATTCTGTCTCTGGAAGAAGTAGCATCTAGCAAGTAATTTCTTCCATTTCAAGCCAGGTTTTTCAACGGGAAAGATTAAACGGACATTATCGGTCGGCTGCATTTGTTGTCAGCAACACAGTTTCTTCAACACCCTTCTTGCTTGTAATATCTTTGATTCCCGGAGCAATAACTTACTACCTTGTTGGCCTCCAACAAGGTTTCGCACAGTTCATCTACTTTGCCTTGACACTCCTTGCTTGTATGATGCTGGTGGAAAGCCTAATGCTGATTGTTGCAAGCATCATGCCAAATTTCCTGATGGGTCTAATAACAGGAGCAGGGATCCAAGGGTTAATGATACTAAGTGGCGGTTTCTTTCGGCTGCCGCATGATCTTCCCTTAGTTTTCTGGAGATATCCGTTATACTACATTGCTTTCCATAGATATGCGTACCAGGGGCTCTTTAAAAACGAGTTTGAAGGACTGACATTTCCTAATGGTCAAGAACTGCAAGGAGGAGGGCCTGCTTACATCAAAGGTGAAGAAATTTTGAGAATTATATGGCAGGTGGAAATGCGTTACTCGAAGTGGATGGATCTTGCCATGTTATTTGCAATGGTAGCTTTCTATCGGCTCATGTTGTTAATTGTACTTGGAACTGTTGAAAAGTTTAAGCCTATAATTAGAGAAATCAAGTTTATTTTTCTTAGTAAAACCAAAAAAAATATTAGTTGATTTATATTCTAAGCCTTTAGATGGAGTTGGATACCATGGGGATGATTTTATATTTTAAGATGTTTTTTCAAGTAATTGTATTTTGAGTTTGAAATTGTACATATTAGTAATTTTTTAATTTTAATTTATTTAATTAAAAAATGGAGAGTAATTTTATGTCTATTATTCCATCTGTTCTCCTGAATCTAATTGCTTTTATTTGCCCCAAAATATAAATTCATTCTTTTATATATGCTTCAATCACATAATCTCATTGAAAATCTCATGAAATAAGAAACTCGAATTTAACTTAATTTATTACAAAAATAAAAATCAAAGTTTAACAACATATTACAATTTTTTTTTTCAAATTTAACACTATATTGTGTTGGGGAGATGATGATTGTTGGTGCCTTTGTAACATATAAATAATAATGGATTAAATTTGTTTTTGTATTTTGAAAGTGTTTTTATTTTTTTTTTAATTTTTTCTTTGTTTTAAATTAATTTTTTTGGTATTTTAAAATTATTTTAATGTAGTGATATAAAAAATAATTTTTTAAAATAAAAAAATATTATTTTAATATATTTTCAAATAAAAAAACTTTTAAAAAATAATTGTTACCCTACTCTAAACTCCCCTTCCAAGGCTAATATCAAGACCCCAAGGGTGTTAAATAGCAAAACAAAGAATAGTATTTATAGTGTTCACTAGCCAATAATTAACATTTTACCATTATTTATCCATAAAATATAATGAATTCTTCAAAACTTTTGAATGAAAAAATAAATAAATTAATAAATCAATTCCAAAACTGAACATATGATTAAAACCTCAACTACATGTTCATTCAAATTTGTTTGAATGCAATCTCAACTATATGTTTGAAAACATAAATTTAAAAGATATATTTTTAAATTTTTATTCTTTTGATTTTAATCCTTAAGTTTTTAAATTATTCTCACTTCGATTCTAAAATCTTTTAGCATCACAATCTAACCATTGAGTTTAATTTGTTAATTTATCATAATTCAATTTTTTTAATTAATAAAGAACTTAGTGCACATTTCTTTAGCAATGATTTTAGTGAAATCTTTCAAGAATGCTTATACAATAAGGTTCAGCTTAATTGTTTATTGATTTAAAATAGACAATTTTTATCACTCTTTCCAAGCTTAATTTCCTAGCATAAGCATGTCTTAAGTTGTAGAATTTTTTTTTCACCTTGCTAAATTCCCTAAATACAAGAGTTCAATTTTTTATCCCAATATTTTTCAAAAACAAATCTAATTTTTTTTCTTCATATTTTAGCCATGTTTTAAACATTTTATAATTTTTGATGATAATTATCATCATCATCATCAATCAATCAATCATCATATAATTATAAAAGAGTAAACATAATAATCATCATCATTATCAATCAATTCAAATGTATTTAAATTTTAAGAACAAAAAACAAAAAAAATATTTTTTTTTAAAACAAAAAACAAAAAGTTTAAAGCATACCAAAGATTTTTGAAAAATACTAGAAGATTATAGAAGTTTGTGGAATAAATTGACATCTAAGGTGGTATTTAACGTTGTGATCCAACTATTCTTTTAAAAATTTTTTAGCTCTATTTTTGAATATTTTTGGATTGTTTTTCAACTTTTGATTGAATGGTCGAGGATATCATCATGATATTCACACATCTTATTCGAATTGTACTACATAGTAAATGATGATTTTGTAGGATATGATGGAATGAGGTAATATATCCAATGTTCAAGAGATGCTGATAATATCTTTGATGGAGGCATTTGAGCAAGAACTAATAATATAATGTGATCCAATGTAATAAAATTCCCAATTTAAGAGCCATTCCCTGACTCGGATTCCATCATTACTTCAAGGTTCACAGTTCCGACTTTGATAGCTTGTTCAATTCTTTCATCCATAACTACTACTATGTTAATAAAGTACGAGGTTGCGCTTTCAATCAGAAACTCAAAGTGGCTTCACCAAACCACCTTTAGGCGTATTCCTAGATAAATTCCCTATCATCTATTTTCATATCTTGCGGGGTAGATTTGTCTAGAAATACATCCATGACATACTTATACTACTTAGTGAAAGCATTTATGAGGTCTTTTCACTTTTAGATTTTTATATTGTTTAGCCTCATGTACCAACCTATTGTTGTTCTACTCAAATTACCTTGAAAGAGCTGTATTAGCAATTTTTTTATTGTATATTACTTGTTATCTTATTATAATAAGATTTAAGGTGAGTGACAAGAAATTGAGTTCCAATACACTTTATAAACTCAGCACATGAAATGTTTTTGGTATAACCACATTTGAAACTAGACAAGTCTGAACAACATGAACAAACTTATACAAGTCCACTCCTTTAATAACCTTTATTCTAGTTTTCAAAGCTACTATCTTATCATTACTAATGTCATTGGAAGATTTTATCTTGTGTAACAATAGTAGATCCACTGAGGTCAATATAAGTATTGTTTATTGCACAATTATTGTATTACACTAAAGTTTTCAATTTGTCCATCCATCCTTTCTTTAGGCTAAATTGTTATAAAAGTCATTGTTTTATTAGATGAGCTTATACTAAAGAGGTGTTTGAGTGTTTACTCAAGCAAAGTAATGACGTGAGTTGTTTAACAAATTAGTGATGTGGGCATGTTAACCTTTAGGGAATCTATTTTTTTTTTTTAAAGTAGGCATCACAATGAACATGTTTTTCATCTTTTATATTTCTTTGTTCGAGTCATGTATTATAAACTCTATGGATATATTCCAATTTATCATATACTCATATAACATTTAAATCTTAAAGTATAAATACTCATGAATGAAAATGCATTTACACATTGAATATTATGTGAAATTAAAGAATTGTATTGGAAATTATGTAATGATGTAATTTATGACTTGTTGATGATTATAAACATGTGTTAAGATTGAGTAATTAATTAATTTAAAAAAATGAAAGAAACAAACCCCCTCTCTTTAGTTGTGACTTTCGACCAAGAGGAAGAAATGAGAAAGAAATTGGAGAATTAATATAATTGGTTAAAATTATATTAAATAACATGTGAATAGATGCAAATGGAGTGAAAGAATAAGATTTTTTTTTTTTTAGAAAAAGGGAGACCCTTCTATACCCTCTCCATTAGTTTCGCCAAGACTACAAGACATAATGGGGTTGAACTTTGGCCTTGACAGTGAAGGAAACATGTTTAATTAGGATTAATTGATGTGTTAAATACAAACGAATTTTATTTAGCTGTGTTAATTTGACATTTGAAAATTTTATATGAAAGATAGAATTAATTCTAATGGTAAATTACTTATTAGTGATTTGCAAAGTTTTGGTAATACCAGTGAGGTTGCGGAGTTAGGCCAACAGTAGAGGACCATACTAATGCATAGACATCAAGGAGGTATTTAACATCTTCAAATAAATTATTTGTTTATTTCTATAAGGAATTTCTTTTAGTTGAAATTTAGTGTAAATTTGTGAAAATAAAAGAAATCATGTGGAATGGTTGTGTCAAAATAAAACAAAACAAAATATTATGGTTAATGGAAAAGATATTTAGTTAAGGATTAAAATAGACATTAACATTATGATTATAAGTTCATTAAATAATGTTGTTCTATGCACGAAGAACTCTCATGTTATTCTATGCACGAAGAACAATTTACAAAGGCATTCGTAGCATCTAGTTCATGAACGAAGAACAATTTGTACAAGGAAACTAAAATAAATAACACTCTTATAGAGGCTATTCTTTCTATGTGAGCATATCTATCACTATAATTATTCCTTTTTGCTGAAGCCTTGTAACTACCAACCTTGTTTTAAAGGTCTACAAGGAAGCATGTATACCTATTTATAATCAATTGGTTTTAGACCTAGTATTATTTGATAAAATGAAATTTAAAGCATCCCTTGAAGCCATAACTTAGCTATATGTCACAGGATCTTCCATGTCATGTAATAAGAAAGAATTGTTTAATGTATTTTTTTTAGTGAGATATTACTTTTTTTATTTTATCTTAAAAAAGAATTGTTTAATTTCTTTTAACATAAAAAAAAAATCAAGAGTATAGAGCATTATTTAGTAGTCTTAAATTCATTTATGTCATGTATTTCGAAAAACAAAATCCATTAATTACAGCCAAGTTTCATCATCTAGAAGATTTTTGCATACAATACTAAGAAGCACTAAAATACTAGTTTTATATATTTTAATAAAATTAGTATTTCAATTATAAAGTAAACAAAATCCATTGTAAACCTAGTTATTTTTGCAATATATGAAATATCATGATAATTAATAATTATTTATTAATAAAAAATATTCACAATTAAATTATTTAAAGAACTTAAACGTAGACTAGAACTTAATTATCCATTATCCTTGGATATATGCTGCTTTTCTCTCCTTTTTGTTGGGTGCTTGAGAGGAGAATATTATTTAAGGTCGTGAAAGATAAGTTATTCCGTAGATAAGTTGGGATGAATGTCCTCTCAATTTCTATTCCAATCATAAAGGAATTATATTGATTTTGGCCAATGAACAGAACAAATCTTAGTTTATTGGACCACAATAGAAGAATAAATTTATAAAGCAAGCTTCTATACTTCAATCATATCGATGCCTTGTTCTATATTCTGTGTACATTTGTATTTTAGATTAATTTATAATTTTATTTGAGGTCGAGCAAGATAAAGTTATTCAATGTCCTTTCAATTACTATTCCAATAAAAAATGAATTATAATGATTTTGGTCAATGGAAAAAACAAAACTCAGTGTGTAAAAATTAGTCTTGTCCTTGTCATTCAATTATTCTCTACTCTAATAAAAAAGAAAACAAATATCAAAAAATTAATAAATATCAACAAAAAATATCTTATTAATAATTTAAAACAGAAACACTAATTAAATATTTCTATAAGTAATTACCAATACAAATAGTTTACTAGTAATTTTCTATAGAGTACATAAAATAAAAAAGATCCATCACTAATTTCATCATAAGTTTAATAAGTTAGCTTTTTTTAATACATCTGCCAACAAATATTTTGTCAATAAATTTAAATGAATTAAAACCCAACATTTCTAAACCCACCTCACCTTTTTTATTTTTCTTCTTTCTAAAATAAAAAAGCTCTTTCTCTATTTTTTCATAAAACCGACTGCTATTCTCATAAATCTAGCAACCTCAAATTAATAATATTGATCTATATCTATTATTAGTGTCAATGTCTCTCTTTTATTTTAATTTAATGTGAAATTTTGTTACAGAAAGTAAGTACATTTATTAATTTTTTTAAAACTTATTTATATTTTAAATTCATTTATTAAATATTATTTATGTTCGAGCAAGATAAAGTTCTATAGATAAGTTGAGATGATAGTTGATTGGACCACAATAAAAGAACAAATTAATAAAGTAAACTTCCTGTCTAATATCATGTAGATACCCTGGTCTATATTCTGTCTACAAGCAAAATTCTCCCCCTTTCGAATGTGGCTGTCTACAATCACAATTTTTTTTTTCTACTTTTTATTTTTGTTCAAGAGATGTTGAACAGGTGTTCGACTACATAATGAAGACTAATTGTACTGCTCTCCCTAAATTTGCTTGCTGGCCTTTTGAAGTTTACACAATGAAAATTTCGAGGTTTAATCTTTAGGCATTTCATTAGGGATTCTTGTTATTTTCTAGTAGAAGGCTACACGTTAAGTAAAAGTAAATATATTAAAATAGTTAAGCAAATAATCCACAGTAGCAGGCCTTTTGTTTTTCTTTAATTTTTTGTTTTTTGAATTATAGCCCTTCTATGACTAAATTAATTACCAATTTCTTAAAATGTGTCAAGGAAAGAAAATATTTAACAAAAAAAGGATCAAATGGCAAAACAAGAAGAAATCTTATGGCCAGATTCACTAGAAAAAGTTATGCTTAATCCACTTACTTTTCTTTATCTTTCTTTACAGTCTCTTTAATCTTTATAATTTTAATTTAGGTATAACAGTTTATTTTCTTAATATTTTAGCACCAAAACTTGGGAGAAAAAAAGAAAAAGTCAACTAAAAATAGTAAAAAAAGAAAGAAAGTTGCCAATTCACCATAATTTGATAACAAAAAGAACTGAACTTAGTCTTAACAAGTTTTATTCGAAGAGGGGGGGTTATATTGAAGTTTTTTAGACCTTAAAATTGCTAGAGAATATAGATTAGGGTTGATAAATGATTTTTTTTCTTGTTTGATTTTGTATTTTTAAATCCTTTTTGTGATTTTTTAATGATTAATTTTTTTTTTGTTTTTTTAGGTTCTAGGAGTGTTTAATATGTGTTTTAAGTTGAATCTAGGTTGACTAAAAGGGATTTTAGATGGGAAAAAAATAAAAATTTGATCTTCTCGGAGCTGTTATTTTAGTTGAATTCTAAGCAAGTGGATGACACTTTCTTTGTCACAATATTAAACAACACATCAACTGGTGTTATTAATATTATATTTTTAAGAAGGGGTAGACGACATATCATTAACCTCTTAAAAAAAATAAAAGTAAAGTCCTTAGCTCACGGTACTACCACAAGCCTGTGTAGATGTGTATTTTTAAAAGACTCATATGTGTATGGCTACCTGGTCCTACATGCTAAACCTTTTTTTACTTTAGATTTTTTATTGATTTGTTTTAATCTCATTCTTCAACATGAATTTTTTTATTTTTAATTTTATCCTTTAATATTTTTTTTAATTTTGAATTGGGCTTTATCATTTGTTTTCATTTACTTTTTTTTTATCATGGTCTCAAAAAAATGCTTGGAATTTGATTCTTACTTAATTTTATGAGTGTTTATTTTGGTTTTTATATAAATATTGCTAAAAATAATAGTCAAAAGAATAAGAGCTAAATTGTTTTAAAAAAAGTAACAACCTAATTTTATATTTGTAGAGAATTAGACATGAAAATTAATGAGATGAGTGTTAAAAGAGAAAGAGAAAAAAAAAAGAATAAGTTTTGGAATCTATAATAAAGCACCATCATTATCACAAAGCATCAAGGTAAAGAAGCAACAATCAAGATGATCCCAAGAGTACTAAGAAATCACACCCTATAATAGTGTGACAACTTATCTCATATGTTGGTATGTGTGTTACACGTGTAAATTAATTTTAACCTTTCATTTAATCTAGTTTCTGGTCTAGACAAAGAATTACCAAAACAATGGCAAATATCAATGAAAATGCTAATGAAAAATATTTTATTAATAATTTAAGATAAAACTATTATTAAAATATTTTTGTAGGTAATTTTTGATGTAAATAGTGATGAAATATGTTATGTTGGTAATTTTCTATGGAATTTTTAATGAAATAGAGAAAATAAAATAAAAGAAAATCCATTGATAATTTTGTTAGAGATTTGACACATTAGTGTTTTTCAATGGAACTGCCAACAAATTTAAATGAATTAAAACCCAACATTTCTACCTTTCCCCTTTTTTTTCCTCTTTTTTTGTATAAAAGAAGAAGTCCCTTCTATTTTCTCATAAATCCGATCACCATCCTTATAGATCTGGAAACCCCGAATCAATGACATTGATCTACATCTATCACTAGTGTTATTGCATAAAAGAAGAACCCCAAGCTCTTGTTTTAATTTCATGAAAAACTTTACCACACTAAAAAAGTGAACCTACCTATTTTCTTGTAAACCATTTATGTTTTAGGTTAATTTATTGAAATATTTATGTAGTATTTGTAGTTTGCTTGTATATTTAAGTGTTTTACAACATTTTTTTTCTTGAAGAATTGTTTTATTAGTATATGATTTGTATGTTAAGATTTGTTTTAGATTTGAGGAAAATTAATTTTATTTTTTATTTTCATGTAAGAGTTGATTAATTACTCATTGTGAAACCAAACCTAGGTGTCATATTCAAGTTACTAAAGATGGTAATAATGAAGTAATTGAGGGACACATTTTATTTTAAATGGATGAGCTAGTTGATTTATATCATGTTGCTCCATTTGTCGAGTAAGAAAATCCAAATTTTCACGTCACTAAGAATACTTGTGTTGGTGTTGATGAGTAAAATATAATATTAGGTACTAGTGGATATAGATAAGTAGATGAAGTTAATGCGATTGACCTAGATTCAACAAAAGAAAATGAAATTGGACTTGACAATGAAGATTTGAATATAAGTTGTTGAATTGAATTAGATGTAATGTTTTATTATGTAATAAAATTAAAATTATATAAGAGCATTATATTTACATTTGTTTGATAATTTTGTTGTATGTTTTATGAAGAAGTATTCATTGTCTTAATAATTGCACAAGTATTTTTTTATATATATAGTTATGGGTTTAATGTAAGCAATTGTTGTCTTGAATATGGTTATTGTTGTTGTTATATATTTAGGTTGACAAGGAGAATGTATTAGCTAAAAAAAAAGGTGAAATTTTCTCTAGAATTTATGTTTATGTGTTCTAAATTGTGAGCTTAAAAGGTGTTTATAAGCAATTTTGCTTGGAAAATAAAGACTAATCCAGGTCGAGTTAGTGAGAGAAAACAAGTTAGAGATTGTAGTTATAAAAAAGAAAGTTTAAATTGGTGGAAGAGAAGAGAGAGGCTTGAAAAAATTGACAAATTCTGTTTAGGGTTGTTTTAGCTAAGGTAAGAGACTCATCTCTCTCTAAAGTCCATTAAATCTTGTTTTGAAGAAAGGAGAAAAAAAACCCATAAATTTCTAAATTCAAAGATTTATAGATATTGTTGTTTGTGTGCGGTGTCACAGTGATCATCCTTTCAGGTCAAGTTATCAGGAATGATGTTGAAGAAAATGATAAGAAATTCTTGTCTTTTATCAGTAAAATAAAGAAAATAAAAGTTACTACCTAGGCCATGTTTGTTTCCTGGAAAACAGTTTCTGGAAAATCACTTTCCAAATTTTCTTGTGTTTCTTTGTCATTAGAAAAGTTGGTCAATAGAAAACACTTTCCGGTCAACAAAAAACACTTTCTAGTCAACGGAAAACACTTTCTAGTCAACGGAAAATACTTTCTGGTCAACGAAAATATTTTTTAGTAAAAAAAAATTAACTTGGTTTTCAGGAAAGTGTTTTTCTTTTTAGCTGTGTTTGTTTTCTGGAAAGTGGTTTCCAGAAAAACACTTTCCAAACTTTCTTTTGTTTGTTTTCTAGAAAGTGATTTCGGGGAAATCACTTTCCAAACTTTCTTGTGTTTGTTTGTTGTTAGGAAAGTTGGTAAATAAAAAACACTTTTCAGTCAAAGGAAAATTTGGCTTGATTTTCAGGAAAGTATTTTCCTGAAAAATTTGGAAGGAAAACACTTTCCGGAAGTTGTGAAAAGTTTAGAAATGTCATTATTTGCTGATTATATCAAATTTGATCCTCAAACTTTTGATTGCTATATATATTTTATTTTGAATATTTATTTTTCAATTTCTTTTCTTAAAATTTAATTTTTATATTTACTTTGGTTCTCATTTTTATAATTGTTATTTGCTTTTCCCCTATTATTTTTTTATTGAAATTTTTTTCTATCAAATTTGGTCCTTATTATTTTGATTGTTATTTATTTTATTCGAAATACTTTATGAAATGTTAATTATTATTATTTGAATTTCTTCATCTTTTTTTTTAAAGATTTGATCTTTATTTTTTTATTTTATTGAAGATAATTTATGAAATTATTATTTTTTTCAATTTCATTATTATTCAACTTTTTAATTTGTAACATTTATTTCTTATTATTTTAATAAACTTGAGAAAAATAAAATATTAATAAATTATTTTTCAGTTCATTTTCCATAACATAACCAAACATTGGAAAGTGTTTTCTAGTTCATTTTCCATAACATTGCCAAACATAAAAAAATACTTTACTTTTAAATAATTTATTTTTCCTGGAATTCACTTTTCAAAATGAAATAACTTTCCTGCAAACAAACGGGGCCCTGATATTATAGTCATTAGAAAACCTAATAGTTTGTGAGAGTTTGAATGAAGATATTGATTTTATAAGGAGAAACGTATCATCCCTAATGCATACTACTTATTATAAACTGCTTTGTTGTTTGTTCTAAGTCATGTTTTTATTTGTTAGTCTATCTAAGGTTTGAGAAAAATTCTTTTTAGTAAGAAAATCCTTATCTTATTAGGTTAAAATCTAACCATTATAAAATACATAAAAGTTTATTCAATGTTTAAGAAAAGTCTTCTTCAATAACAATATTTTTATCTTATCATGTTAAAGCTTGACCATTCTTGAACCTAAAAAATAAAAAAAAATTATTTGAAATTTTGTCAAATCCTAATTGATAATCTCAAACTTGTTGTGTTACCTATTAAATGATTTTTTTTCAAAGTGTGATGAAAATACAATTTTTATTTTACAACTACAAATTTTATCATTTTTTTATTTACCATCGGGGTTCTTTTATATTCCTTTTCTCTCAATTACATTTTATAAAATGGGAAATTATCATGAGCATTACAATAGGAAAAAAAATGACAATGACTTTGGAATTTAGAGTATAATTTTTAAGAAAGTGGATAAACGATCAGTTACTTCATATAAAAAAGAACAAAAAAGATTAAAAATGCAATACCTTGTGTATTTATGAGTAATGCATACATAAGGTTGTAAAACTAAAATTCTGTTTGTTTTTTAATTTCAAAAATGCTTTTGAAAAAAATTATTATTTTTATTTACTTTAAATTAATTTTTTTAGTGTTTTCAAATCATTTTGATGTTATAACATAAAAAATAGTTTTTTTAAAATAAAAAAAATATTATTTTGATGTATTTATAAGCGAAAAGCACTTTGAAAAACAATCACTATTACATTTACAAACACCTTTTAAATCAAGTGTTAAGAAACGATACAAGGAAAAACAATTATAGAAAGCAGTTTTTAAGAAATAGATAGGAGAAAAATACAAGATAAAAAATAGAATAAAAAATTATTAGACTAAAAATAAATAAAAAAGTTCAGAAATAAACTATGTATTAAAATCTACAACAAAAGGAAAGAAATTGACAATCTCTTTATGAAGAACTAAAAATTAAACTCTAGAATGAAGGGGGGCAAAAAGCAAAAGAACTTGGAAAAAAAAATGCTAGTTTAATCTTTATAATTTTGGTTTTAAAGAGTTGCAAATCTAGGTTTATGAAGAATCAATTCTTAAAAAATGAAACTAAAAAAGCTTATTAGAATTAGTCCATAGGTTGGACAAGCAGAAAAACATAATGGGCAGGAAAAAATAATTTTTCATGGACTCCACCTAGGCTTAAAATTAAATCAATAAAAAAAAATTTTGTAGGGTAAAAAATTATTTTGCAAGAAAACTAATCCTATGCTAAAGCTCAAGACCAGGCACGGATCTCATATGTGTGGAGGGGGGGTTTAACTCAAAACTAGTTTTGATTAGGTCATTTCTTTTGGTTTAATTTAACTTATCATGTTCTCACTATATAAAATAATAATTAGTGTTTAAAAGTGTTTTTTTATCATGTTTTATATTATCATTTTACACTTAAAATATAAATAACTTCATAACTAAAGTATATTTTATAATAATAAGTCTGATATCATAAGATACATTTAATTTATGGTAAATATTCATCCTAAATGCAGGTCTATCACAGAAATATAATGATTAATTGATGAGTTAAAGTATTGAAATTTAAATGACAAATAGAGGGTGAAGCTCAGAAAAAAAATATTGGTTTAGTCCAAACTAGAATGTTGTTCGATAATTGGATCATAACTAGAGTTGTAGAACTTGGATTTAGGTTTGCTTTGTATAGATGGAAAGCTTAGACATAGAGTTAAAAAATTTCATTAAAACATAAGACTCAATTCTTGCATTTGAAAATCCAAATCTTAGCAACAATATAGAAGTTTGAATTTGTCTTACAACCAAACTGAGACATTGTTCAGTGTTCAACTCATATCTCGAGTTCTAAAAGTTCAAATGACCTCAATTGTTTTTTCCTGTAAAGTTGAGACAATTTCCTAGAATATTCATGGTAAAGTTGGTTCAAATTCTAATATTATCAATGACGCTTTATTTATACAAGAAGATAAGGATTGTCATCAATTCAAGAGTTGGTTACCTACTCAATAATTAGTCAACAGAATAATAGTTTTCAATTTTAGCTTATAAAAGAAGGTATTTTCCATGCATTTAGGCATCTTGGTTTCCAGATCAAGATCATGCTCTTGCTTTCTTTCTTTGTATTTTTGTAATGCTTAAGTTTTGTTTTCATTAATATCTTGTTTATGTTTCTCATTTCCTCTCCTTTACTTAGTTAACTTTTATCTTATTTATGTTCTTATTTTATTTATTTATGTTTCTCTCTTTTATTATGTTTAGTTAAGTTTATTATATTAAGGTGAAAAGTTTAAACTAATGGTGTAAGAATAAGTATAGTATAAACTCAATATGGACTTTAATATTTAATACTAACATGTTTTGTATTTGTTATCTTGTTTACTTTTAATACTTTGCTTGTTAAATGGTTAGTCTAGATTTGTGTTGTATAACATTTAGTATACCAAATACTTGTCACTTTCATAGCCTGACCATATGGTATTAATGAACTTGATTTGTTGTTAACATAAATTATAATCATGAATACTTGACAATATTTACAAGTATTAGCATTATTTGAATAAGATAATTAATGTAATCATGTTAACAACTTGTAATCTGATCAGAACTTCCTTTGCATGTGGTTTCCAATTAAGTAATAAAAAAAATTTATATTATACTTCTTTGAAATACCATTAGTGGATCCTTTAACATTGACATTTGTTTTATCATTGTTTGATTCTCATATTGATCTTTCATTTCAAAGTTTTCATCAACTTTTTATTATTGTATTGTTGTTGTTATTGTTGTATTATTATTATTGTTTACAATTTATACAATTAATCTCCCTGTGGTTCGACCGTAATCTTACCGGGTTATTTATTATTTCGACACTCTTGCATTTAGGAAAAGATATTAATCTTTTAGTCGTATCACATACCTTGTTTCTTTTTATGTAAGATACAAGTTTTTTAGAGTTTTGGATTTCTCTAAACCATATTAACAAAAAATTATTTAAGATCAATTTCTCATTCATCCAATTTCTTTTTAAATCAAGTTAATTTTCCATGTTAAGTAATTCATGTTAAAGATTTAATTCTAATAGGGTTTTAATCCTAAAAATGAGTAGATTTTATTTTTAATTTAGTCTCAAATATATATATTAACTATATTTAAAAAAAATTAAAAAATTAAAATTGCCAGGTTATGTTTTTTCGAAAAGTCTTAATTGTTAGCTTCAGATCCATATTTTTATTTTTAGGATTTAAAAAAAATCAATTGGAAATCCTAGTTTAATCTTTGGATTTTTTTTATTTTTTATTTTACATATTTTTGATTAGTGACAGTTGGATATTTATTTTTTTGACAAAAAGGTCTTTGATATAGACATGAAAAGGTTCTATAATGAGAAGGAATGGAATCTTAGTACAAGGAAAAGGAGTGAGGAAGAAATTAATTGCACAAATTTTGTCTAAATTCCGTTCCTTTGAATAATAATAATAGTAAAAAAAACTAGTGAAAACTCATAGCTCTCCTATATAAAGGCAAGTGACTCAAGTATTTTCTCAGCCTCCACCCAATACATTTCTTTTCTAATTTGACAGCTGCTTTAAATTTTCTTCATTCGCTGCTAAAAATGTCTCTTAGTAGTAGGATGGAGGCTGCTGTAGAAACCAGCGTTCCTGCTGAGAAGTTTCATGATATTTTCAGTACCAGTACAATAACCCAATTATCCTTAATGAGCCCTGCTAAGGTCCAAGCTATTCGTCTCCTTAATGGTGAATGGGAGAAACCTGGCTGTACACTCACTTGGAATTTTTATATCGGTAAGTTCGCAGCATAAATGAGAAATATGTCATCTAATTTTGTTATACTTGAGAGATTACATGCACTATTTTCTGTTTTCTATTTTTTGTTCAATTGGAGGCTCTGTGCATCTTAAACTATACGTAGAGAATAGCCCTCTAATTCTGAGATCTCTATCCTATTCCTCCCAGTGTTTGAACCTAAGACCTTCATGTATGCCCCAGAAATTTCAAATCTTGATTGCTAGGGAACGCCATCAAGGGCTCTTTTTTATATATTTCTTTTAAAGAAGATTACAGTTCGTACTAATATTGATAGCTAATTTGCATATTTAATTATAAATTATGACTAGATGGAGCCCCTACGGTCGCCAAGGTTATGGAAGACATAGATGACACAAAACTATCGACCACCTTCAATGTGATTGAAGGAGATTTAATGGGGGCTTATAAGAGTTTCAAAGCCGTCGTTCAAGCTACTCCAAAAGGTCATGGCAGCGTGGTGCGTTGGGCAATGATATATGAGAAGCTGAGTGAACATGTTCCAGCTCCAACGGCATTTGTGGACTTTGCAGTCGATTTAACCAAAGATATTAATGCTCACATGAACCAAGCACAGACATGATTACAATATCTATTCTCTGCTCTATATATTACTAATTTAATAAGTATGAATAAGAAAGAAAGACTGAAATTTGATGGAAGAAAAGCTTCTCCATCTGCATGCACTATAAGCATGTTTATGTACAGGCTCACCAAATCCATGTACATGTGGGTCTCAGTCTTGATCTTTATGCCAATCTTATGTTCTAATATCAAGGGATATCTTGGTGTCAATGTTTAAGGCCATGTGTGATATGATAAATAAATCTTGGTATTAAATATAATTAGTGGTGAAGATCCAAAATCAGTTACAAAAACACAAATAATAATACATGCTAAGGATGAAATCTTCTTTTCCAAAGCAAGATTGGTAGATCCACGAAAACACCACACAAAGACAAGTAAAAGCCGGAATTGTTGTCGAAAAGGTTTATAATTCATACTTTACTATTGAATAATTATTTTTAATATAATTATTTCATATGTGATTTAAATTTAATTGATAATCTATTACAGTTTTTTCCTTTGAAATAAAATAATAATTACATAATTAAATTCTATCAAATTATTTCATGTGTGAAATTGAATTGAATTATCAATTTTGACTATTTTATGATTGATTTAAAAATCATTTTTTTATTATGAAAAAACTTTTTTCTTAATATGAAAATAGAATCCATAATTATCTTATGATAAATCATTGTGTATTTGTGTCAGTTATTGAGTTAGTTCTGCTCTGTCCATGAAGAGTGAGTTTAGTCCAAATATTTATGAATAATTTTATGTGTTGTGAGTTGGATTTCCTTCATATTGGAATTGAATTTGTTTAAAGGCTAAAATTATTTTCGTATTTGGTGGCAACCAAGTGCTCATACTGATTGTTGCAGTCCTGAAGTGCCTGCCTCCACGCTTTGCTTTTTTGGAGCAGACAAATAAATTTTAAGTATCATCTTCTGTGTGCTTTTGTGATTAAATCTTTTGGGATTTAAACTATTAGATGAAGAAATATTCCAAACCATCATTGCAGAAGAAATCAAATGTTGATGATGCACACCACAAGCTAGGTATTTCAATTAAAAGCTTCTAAAGTGCTCATAATTCTTAGTAACTAGCATTTAGCTCAACAAAATGCCTGCAGCTTCCATCAATTCCCCCTCGATCCCAAGCTCTTTCATCAAACCAAATTTGTCTCAATAATGACCCATGTAGTTCTTCGTATCAAATTGTAGATTGCAATATGATGGCTTTTTCTTCACTTTGTTGGTTTGAGTAGGATAAAAAAATAAAGCGAAAAACATATAATACGCAAGCTACACCAGAAGCTATCAATAAAAGACCAGTAAAGAGAAGGATTTATGTGATAAATGAAAGGGGGTATTTTTGACTTAGAATTACTATAGCAAATTACCTGGAGACCCTCTTTCTTGCTTTTGCCCATTTTTCATCATATGAATTCCATTTGAAATTTAAATCAATATCCTAAAAACACTCCAAACACAAGAATTGATTTAACTCTTAGAATTGAGTTAAGTTTCAAGGTTCCAAACAAACTTTCAAAATGCCTTGAATCAACCTTTGCAAGATAGGAAAAAATGAATCCCGAAAAAAAAAACATAATATAAAGAATAAAAATAACAAAATTGGTTCAAATAACATTTCAAATCCTAAGTTAAGAATAATTGAGAGGCTTAACCTAATGGTTAGCCAACTCTTTCTACATATACATGTGGGGGGGGGGGNGGCAATATACAATAGCAATAGGGGGGGTGCAATATACAATAGCAATGGTGGAGGTTACCACACAAGAGTATGACTACAATATTTTTAATATATAATATATTCTATACATGTGCATTCTATAATATGCTCCCTCAAGTTGAGCGTAGATGATTGACCTAAAACTTGAATCAAAAGGTAATAAATAGGGTAGTAGGAAGTGGCTTAGTGACACAACCAAAAAATTAATGTCTTCACTCAAGTGTACGAGTGTCAAAGTAATAAATAACCTTATAAAACCAGGGTCAAACTATAGGAAGGTTAATTATATAAATTATAAATAATAATAATACATTAACAACAACAACAATAATAATAGTAATAGTAATAATAATAGTAATAGTAGTAGTAGTAATAGTAGTAATGATAATGATAATAATAAGAATAAGAATACTAATAGTAATAGTAATAGTAAAATAATAATAATAATAATAATAATAAAAAAGTTGATGAGAACTTCGAGATGAAAGATCAATACGAGAATCAAATGATGATAAAAACAAATGTCAAGATTAGAGGATTCACTAATAGCATTTCAAACAAGTATAGTGTAAACTCTTATTAGTCAATAGAAAATCACACACAAAGAAGGTTCTAATCAGATTATAATTAGTGTGATGCCGAATGTTGAATCTATCTTCAATTTTGACAAATGATCCGTGACAACATTTTTGTGCTTTTTTCATCCTCAATTTCTTCATGTTTGAAAGTTTCAAAGACTTCAAAATCATGATTAACTTCCCTTCATTTGGTCATGGCATGAGGAAATGAAAGTACTGACGAGGAATCAGTCATTTCTTTGCAATGTTCAAGTACTGACGAGGAATCAAATAATAATAATCCGTGACTTTTCATCTTTCTCACAAGGTTCAAGAATTGGTTTTTCAATAACCTTACCACTGTGGAGAGTAATGATTAATTGAGTTGATTTATATGTTAGCTTCCGGGGTTACATTCACTTGCATTTTATTGCTCCTTAAGATTTTGTTATGGATGAAATGGAAACTTATTTTTCTCTTAAAAACTGAGTAGATTTGAATTTTGCAAGAGTATCTTTAAAATCTGTTATACTTTGAGCAAGTTGAGTATTTATTATCTCTTGCTTTTCAATGAATACATATAAAGTTTCCTCAAGATTTCTTCTAGGAGATGGAATATAAGGAGATGCATATCTATGAGAATTTTAGAAATTATAGTGTACTTGAAATGATGATTGTGAAGTTTGTGCATCACTCTTTCAATTGAAATTTAGATCATTTCTCCTACCAGAGTTATACATTTGTGAGTATAGGTTATGATTAAGCTTTTGAAAACTATTTAAAGCATAAACTTGTTCATGAAGGCACTCATTGAAAGAAGACAAAGTTGGACTGTTATTTATTGAAGTTTATTTATTTTATAAATTTGACACACAATGTCTTGAACAGACTTTAATTGACCACTCTTTTTTAATTCTAATACCTCTAATTTTTTAGCTAAAGATGCAAACTTGTCTTGAAGGTCATGATCTTCCATAAGATTTTACATACCTCTACTAAATATATGAAGTTGAGTTTTATTTGATGTCTCATAAGTGCTTGTAGTGTCCTAATTTTATACATTTTTAGCTAGTAAGTCTAGGCACTTTATTGATTCATCAGGGTCTTTATCGATTCATCAGGGTCTTTATCTTTAAAAGTTCCATTGCACATTAATTCAAACCATTTGTCTATCTCTAGATGTTAGCCCTTCATAAAAATATAAAACCAATCTCCATGTTTCAAAACCATGATAAAGGCAAGTATTAGGTAAGTCTCAATATCTATCCCAATATTGGTAAAATGTTTCTCCTGGTGTTTTAGTGAAAGTGGTGATTTGTTTTTTGAAAGAATTTGTTCTGTGAGAAGGGAAAAACTTCTTTAAAAACTGTTATTGTATTTCATCCCAAGCACGAATGAATCCTAATCTCAAATTTTATAGCCATGGTTTAGCTTTATTTTTTAATAAAAAAGAAAAAAGCTTTAGTCTAATGGTGTTCATACTACAATTTGAGTCATTATAAGTGTTACAGATCTCCTCAAATTCCTTTAAATATAAGTATGGATTTTCTAAATCTAAACTATGGAAAGAAGGTAAAAGTTGAATAATGTCTGTCTTAAAATTAAAATGAGATGCATCATGAGGAAAAATTATGCATGATGGTGCACTTGTTCTTGTGGGATTCATGTAGTCTCCAACATAATTATTCTCATTATCAAGTGACTAGTTATCTTCTTCAGTTATATTTTCTAAAAATGATGAGGATACCCTATAAAGTCTACTAATTAATGTACATGACCAAGCTCTCATCCACGTGTAGGAATAGAATAAAAGGAAAAAGAAAACAAAAGAAACAAAGTTATGCAAGAAAAGTTAAAAGAGAAAATAAAATAAATACTATAATTTTTACAAGAATTTACCTCTCTAGCAACAGCGTCAAAAACTTGACATGACTAAAAGATTAATGTATTTTTTCAAGTGTAGGAGTGTAATAAATAATTCAGCAACATCGGGGTCAAACCACGGGAAGATTAACTATATAAATTTTAAATAACAATAATGGAACAACAAAAACAATAACAACAACAATATTAATAGTAGTAGTAGTAGTATTAGTAAAAAGAGCTTTGATATGTGATATTGATATAACGATTAAATAATGATAAAAATAATATCAAAGTTAGAAGATTTACTAATGGTATTTTAAACAAGCATATTATAAACTATTATTACTCAAATAGAAACCACACACAAAGGATGTTCCAATTAAACTATAAATTGTTAACATGAGTATATTAGTTATTTTATTCAAATAATATTAATACTTGTAAATATTATAAGGTATTTATGATTATAAGTTATGTTAACAACAAATCAAATTCCTTTCATAGCACAAGTGTTGGTAATCTTTTATGGTTTGTGTTATAAAAGTATCAAGCATTGTTATACCAAGGTTATATAACATAAATCTAGATTAATCATTTAACAAGTAAAGTATTAAGAGTGAATAAGATAATAAATAGAAAACATGTTCATATCAAACATTAAAATCTATATTAAGCTTATAATAAACTTATTCTTACATCATTAGTATAACTTTTTCACCTTGATATAATACAATTAGCTAAATATAATAAACAAGATAAAAATATAAATAAAATATAAGTTAACTAAGTAAATGAAAGAAAATAAGAAGCATAAACAAGAGATTAATAAGCAAAACTTAAGCATGATAATAAAATGAGAGCAAGAACATGATCTTCATTTACAAACCAGGATACTTAAATGTATAATTAAAAACTATTAATTTGTTAACTAATTTTAAGAAAGTGGCTAACTCTTAACTTGGTGACAATTCTTATCTTCTTATCTCAACAAAATGTCATTGATAACATCAGAATTTGAATAGACTTAAATCATTATAGTTTTAAAAAATTATCTCAACTTTCTAGAAGAAAAAAATTAAGGTCATTTAGACTTCTAGAACTTGAGATATAGGCTGAACATGGAATAATATTTAGGCTATAAGACAAATTCAAACTTCTCTGTTGTTGTTAAGATTTGGACTTTCAGACAGTAGAATTAAGTCTTACCTTCGACATGGATATTTTAGGCTTATATCTTAGCTTTCCATCTATATAGAACATACCTAAATTCAAGATCTATAGCTTTAGATATGACTTAATGACTGAACAATGTTCTAGTTAGGGTTGAATCAGCATCTCTTTTCAAAATTTGGCCCTTTCTTTATCCTTTTAATTTCATTACTTAAAATTATCAATCAATCCTTTTATTTATGTGATAGACCTATATTTAAGATGAATATTTACTATAAATTAAAGGTATCTTATGATATCAGATTTGTTATTATAAAACATGATTTAGTTAAGAAGTTATTGATATTTAAAGTACAAAATAATGATATAAAACCTTGATAAAAATACACTTTTAAGTACTAATCATAAAACACTTGGTACAATAAATGTTTGATACTTTTATAATCAACCGTATGGTATAACCTATACATATGCTATGAAAAGAACTTGATTTGTTGTTACCATAAATTAGCATCATGAATTCCTGATATTATTTAAAAGTATGGTGTTAATTAAATAAGATAATTAATATTGTCATGTTAATAATTTATAATGAGCCATTAATGATAAATCATTGAATTGGAACCTCCTTTGTATATGGTTTCTAGTTGAGTAATCAAACAAGTTTATATTATACTTATTTGAAATATCATTAGGGGATCTTTTAACTTTGATAATTATTTTTATCATTGTTTAACCTTTACATTAATTTTACATCTCAAAGTCCTTTTTAAATCATCGTCGTCGTCATCATAATCATCATCATCATCATTATCATTATTTATAATTTATATAGTTAACCTCCATGTGGTTTGACCCAGTCTTGCCGGATTATTTATTACTTCGACACTTTTGCACTTGAAAAAAGATATCAATCTTTTAATCATGTCATATAAATACTTAGTGAATAAAAAGTTTTAATTCATCGTAGTTAAATATCACATACTTATATGCTTCTCTGAATTCTATTTAAGACAAATATATTTCCCTTACAGCATTTTTAGGTTCTGGTCGTCCAAAATTAGAGAATATTGACAAGTTTCTACTTAGAGGCACTTCACTACCATCGTTATACCTTGAAACGCGATTGATTCTTGTTCTCAAATAAGGTTAGAGATAGTACAAGATAAATGTTAAGATCTCTTAACAATATAAGCCTCATATATTGAAGTCTCAACATGCATCGTATTTTTAACCTTTTTTTTAAGATTGAAAAAAATACTTGCATGGAAGTAAACAAATGTTTTCAATTAACCAAAAATAAAAATAAAAATTAATTACATTGCATGTGTTGTAATCTCTAACTTCTCAAATAAATACATCCATTTATACTAAACTAGTCCTCCAACTTTTGCCTCATACAATAAATGTATGGGTAGATGCTCCATCAAGTTAAAAATGATGGAGGAAATATAATCTCAAGTTTGCATATTGTCTCAATGATATTCGTTTCAAGCCTCTCAATGTGTTGTGTCTACAACTTCCTAAAGCATATATCTATAAAGAAATGATTGATCTTCATGAGTGCATCTCATATCTCCTTTAACAATAAATCATGATAAGCTAATGAAATGAATATATGCATAAATACATGACAGTTATAGCTTTTCATTTCATATAATCTATAATCCTCTAAATTATCCAATCTTAATATGTTTAAGGCATGTTCATTAGAAAAACTCAGACTCTTAAGTCATTAGTAGACTAGTAGTTGTGCATTTTTCTATAAGGTGAAGCTTGCTTTGAGCTTTGCAACCCGCGAATCATCATAAAACAACTCTATATTTTTATAGTGACAAAACAACGTTATATTCGTTCTAGCCTTTATATTGTTCTTTTTCTTCTCCTTCATGTCCATAACCTTATTAAAAATGTTCTCAAATATATTCTTTTCTCTGTGTATGACACGAAGGTTATGACACAGGAGATTGGTCTTCTAATAAGGAAGCTCCCTAAAAATACTTCTCTTTACCATATTGGTGGTCAAACCAAAACTAGAAAACTTTTGCTTATTAAATTTGAAATCAAACAAAATTTTATCGTACTCTAACACCACGCTATACAATTTTTCACCAAAAGCCAATAAAAAATTCATTTATGTTATTTCTTTACCTGTGATCAATTGATAAGTAACACTAGAGAAAGTTAAAAAAAGACATTTTACCCTTATTTGTTAGCATAAATGCCTTGTTGTTTTCCATGCAATATGAATATGCTAATTTTTCATGTGTGTTCTAACTAGAAATCATTTCATATGCTAGAAAATCATTAATAGTTCACATCAAATCTACCTTTAAAAGAAAATTTTGTTTCATTAATATATCATAAGTCAAACCCTAAAGGACTACAACTATATTAACTCATCAATCAATGGTTAAAGACAAACATCTATATTCCAACCTAGATCATTAGGATTGGGTATAACCGTAGATAAAAACATAAACTTTGACCTCATACACATCATCACCAGCCAATAAAAATAAGGAGTAACAAATAACCCAAATGAATTGAATTCGCCTATACATAACCTAAGACGCATGTTCCTTGATTCAGATAAAAAGTGAGGATCCATCATCACTCCATCCACCACATCATGTGATTAGTGTCATCTCATGTGCTTAGTAGTATTTGCTGACATGAAAAACCTATGCAGTTTAGGTATGATTAAAAAATATCTAAGTTTTTTATGTGCTACAAAAGTCTTTTTCTGTCAATTTTAGGTTTATAACGAGACTGTTCACCTGTTCTACGCTTGGTCAGCTCAGCATTTTCAAGGTATTACAACATGTAAAAGTTTGGATGCATGTTAATTTTTTGGTATTATAGACCAAAGAGTTTCATCATAAACTTAATAGTATAGAAGTTCTCTTTCAGCGTATTCCTTTAAGATAAAATGCTTCTCGCTCATTCAATATCTAATTTTGTCATAACTAGCTTCACTTAACCCATAATTCGAGTTGATGGTAAATACTTATGCAATGACTTATAATTTATTGTGATTTGTATAGTCATCCTATAATGATTCATTAGAATCTTTTAAAAGATTAAAAAACCTAGTCGCATCTATATTAGATTATTCATCTATGATCAAACATTGACTGACATAACCCAGATTCATTCTCATTGTATCCATAAGCATAGTCGTGTGAGGATTATTATTGTTATTTATAATTCTATGGACGTTGCTAACACTAAACGTTAACGCAATCATCCTTTCTACTATAGTCTTATGAGAAACAGATAGTTCATCATGCTTATACCAACACAAGTATTCTTTTATAAATCCTTTTTATTTAGAAAATGCATTATTATAACATCTGCATTGAGAAACTTTTTATTTTTTATACCTCTTGTATGGACACCTAATACTAATTTCACTAATATTTCTCAAAATAGATTTTATATAATTAATAAAATCCTGAACCCTATTACAATAATCTATTCTCCGCAATTCTTGGGGTGAATCTCGATACATCCATGACTAATTCTATCAAACTTATATCAAATAATGATGAGAACATATATTAATTAATTATGTTAAGTAAATAAATTGACAAAAAATATTGATTTAGCTCAAGATTATCCAACATACTTTCATGCTTCTCTTAATTTGTTATCAATTATCTACCTACATATAAATTTGTACACATTAATTTATAAAATTTTCAACTCGACAATAAAATTAACAAAATATAAAATGAGCCCATTAAATAAGCAATTATTTATTTCATCACAATACATGTAAGTTAGTAATAAGATATAAATTTTAAAAATTTACAAAAAAAAAATATAATTTTACAAAATCTAAAACTATAACATGTCCAAAATCATAAATCCATACAACAAGTTTGTTTGAGAAAAAACAATAAAACAAGTAAAATCTCAAATAAAATACATATACTAGAAAAATATGCAATAAAAAATTGACATTTTAAAATTGTGTTCAAATTAAAAAAAATGATAGATTTGCTTATAAAATGAAAAAATTCACAATAAAATTTCAATTAAAACATGAATACTATGAAGAAAGTTGAAGAAGGATGAGTTGTGTTGAAATGAGAATAGATATGAGGGGGGTTATTTGTTTAGTTGCAAAGGGGAGGGGAAGAAGGAGAAATAAGGGAGGAGAGGGGTCAAGTCATATATTAACTATTACCGATGAAAATACAAACATAATTTTTTTGTCTATCAATCTATTGACAATTTTGTCAGTATAAGTGACACATCACTATACAGACATTTTTGTCTAAATCCAACTATAATTCTAGCAATAACATCATCTATAAAAACTTAAACTTCATTATATTATTTGGTTTTTCTAAATTACTTTTATTTTGACTAGGATTCCCTCAGTATTTATCGACAGAATATTTTTGTCGGTAAATACCGACAAATTTAGTTATGGAAAAAATTTAATCAATAAATATCACCTCAAAATAACAACAATAAAAATTCATAGGTGATTTTGTTTGTATTCATAGATTTTCTGGTTGTGAAAGAACACAATAATTAAACATTACAATTTTCTTTTGATAAATAAAATTACTAAATAATTTAATTAGAATCCATACAAGATGAGAACTAATATAATTAGAATAAAATAACTAAGATTTTTTAATTTTATATATTTAAATTTATTAACTATATATTTTAATTATTTAATTATCAGGGATAAAAAATTAAGATGAGTTAATTTAATATCTTAAAAAATATTTTTATTTTTCTCAATAAAATAAGCAATCTTCAATCAAAAGCAAGCATCATTTCTCTTGCTTTTTGAAATACAAGCTAATCTAATTTTAACAAGCATTTATATATATATATATATAAAAACTCCTTTTTTCAACAATTAAATTTTAGGTAGACTATCCAGATTCAATACATCGACAATACATTATTTGCATATTAAGCTACTTCCTAGATCTTTTACATATGGACAAAATGAAGTTTTCTTCTTTTTGTTGAAGCTTTAGCCTAAAAATGTTATTCTGTGGATAAATTGGAATGAATGCCTTCACAAAGTGGATAAAAAGTGTGTATAACAATGTCAAGTGTTCATAAAAGATATTTGTCGGTTGGAATTTCAGATTCCAATGCAAACGAGCTGCGAGCTATTATCAAAACTATTGAAATCTCAGCTTCTAACTCTCTCTTGAATCACAAGCATATTATTATTGAATCTGACTTTACTAACATCATTAGCTGGATGAATAATCCTGATAACAGATATTGACTGCACCATAAGCTCCTCTTTTCAGCCAAGAAATCGGCTCTATGTTTTGGCTCATTCTCTTTCACTCAGTCTCGCCACGAGACTAATCACATGGCAGATTACATGGCTAAACAAGGAGTGCGCAGAATCAGTGAATTTGTTGCTTGGACTTGAGTCAGCCAGGTTTTTTGGGTCTTCCTTTGTCTAGTTCTGTTTGTTTTGTTTATGTCAGGTTTTGATTGTTTTGCATTCTAACGAGGTAATGGCTGGTTATAGCAGGTTCTTGGTCTGAAGACCTCTATTGATTTGGAACAGTTGATGATAGTGGTAGATTAGCTTGGCAGTTCTGTTTTGTGTGGAGGCAAAGCTGCATACTAAGGTTGTTGCTCTGTTCATGTGGTTTTCTTTGCCTTTTCCTCTTCGTTTTGTTTCTTTCGCTAAATCTGTGTGTTTTGCAGATTTGTAGCTTCTCCCTTCCGCCATCTTTTGGTGTTTTTAATGCATTTCACTAGTTAAAAAAAAAGTGTTCAAAGAGATACGACGGAAGGAGAAATTTTAAGAAACCGATAGGATAAAAATACAAGAGAAAACATAACAGAAAAGGTTTATATATTGAAAAGGCATGGAATCTCATAAGGAAAAGGAGAGAGGGAAAGATTAAATGCACAAATTTAGTCTAAATCCCCTTCATACAAACAATAATAACAATAGTAAAAAAAGACTCGTGCAAACTCATAGCTAGCTCTTCTATATAAAGGCACGAGGCTCAATTGTTTTCTCAACCTTCACCCAATACATCTCTTCTCTAATTTGATAGCTGCTTTAAAATTTTCCCCATTAATTTGCTGCTGAAAATGTCTCTCTGTAATAGGATGGAGGTTGATGTAGAAACTAACGTTCGTGCTGAGAAGTTTCATGATATTTTCAGTAGCGGTACTCTACCCCAAGTATCTTGCATGAGTCCTGCTAAGGTACAAGCTGTTCATCTCCTTGAAGGAGAATGGGGGGAACCTGGCAGTACAATATGCTGGAATTTTTGTATTGGTGAGCTTGCAGAATTAATCAGAAAATGGTCATCTAACTTTGTTGTACTTACTTGAGAGATTGCATGCACTCATTTTTGTTTTCTAAAGAAAATAGGTGTGATGAGTGTTTATAGACATCAAAACAATGAGAAAAACTAAAGAACAAGAAAAGGATTTGAGAGGAAGAAGTGTTTTATCTCAATCCTATTCTTTCCAGAATTTCAACCAAAGAACACCATGGATGCACTAGAAGTTTCAGCTCTTAATAGCTAGGGCATCCCATCATCCCACTTTTTCTAGATATATATTTTTAAAAAGATTACACATTATATTAATATTCCTGGCTAATTTTCATTTTTAATTGTGAATTATGACTAGATGGAGCCCCTATGGTCGCCAAGGAGGTGATAGAAGACATAGATAACACAAAACTATCGACCACCTTCAAAGTGATTGAAGGTGATTTAATGGAGGCTTATAAGAGTTTCAAAATCATCGTTCAAGCTACTCCAAAAGGTCATGGCAGCGTGGTGCATTGGACACTGATATTTGAGAAGCTGAATGAAAATATTCCAGCTCCAACAGCATTTCTGGACAAAGCAGTCGATTTCACCAAAGATATTAATGCTCACATGACCCAGGCAAAGGCGTGATTACAATATCTATTCTCTGCTCTATATATTACTAATATAATAAGTCCGAGTGTTTATCCTTCTGGTTTATGCACAGGCTCACCAAATCTATGTGCGTGTGGGTCTCCGGCTTGACAATCTGATGTTGTATTATTAATTAAGGGATATCTTGTTGCCAATGTCTAAGGCCATCTTGTGTGATTTAATTACCATATCTTGCATGGTTATTAAATATATTTAGTGGTGAACATCCTAAATCATTTGCAGAAACACAAAGCACAGATAATAATGCGTGCTCTAGCTAGCTAGAACCAAAATGAAAGGATTGATCATTCTTGCGAAGCAAGAAAGAGGTATGTCCCCAAACTAGCACTGTACAGTATAACAGTATAATAGATTACCTCCGTTAGGGAAATTAAACACACTAGAGGCCACGGATTGTCAATGAAGGAACTAAAAAAAAAACAAAAACTTTGAAACAGGAAAAGCAACCAGAGAAACAAGAGGGCTTAGATTGTGTTTGGGTCAAATCTAGAAATTAAAAATTAAGTTTCAAGGGTATACAAATATGTTTTAAGAGTAAAATGTCAAGAAAGTTTATTGATGTGTAGAAATCATGTATAAATTTGTGATACATTAAATTTTAATCAACGATTAAATTGAAAATGATTAAATAATACATCATATATGTCCGTGGGGCTTAAAGGAAAAGGAAAATCAAACAAGTAGGTGATTTTTTTTTAAAAAAAAAAAAGCATAAATCTTAAAAAACATTCCCTCAACATTTTTTAATTTCTCCACCTCACCCAGGTTAGCATTTAACCCTCTTTTGAAGGTTAAGTATTAACATCTAACCTCATTAGTATTTCCTTACTCTCCTGAAAAGTACTAAACAAAATTAAAAAGGATTAAAGATTGATCCCTTCACCCTCTTTATTAGTAAAAGACGACATGGAATGCTTGTTAGGCCTATTTCTGCAAGCCCAACCTTTTTAGCCTTCCTCCTTGTGCAGAGAAGACTAGTTTATGGTCTCGTGATAAACGAAATTGAATGTAAGAAAAATATTTAGGCCGCATATTTTTATTAAATTAGTCCATGTAAATTTTAAAACCTCCTTACTTTACTTTACTTTACTTTTTATTTTATTTAGATGAAATTTAAAATTAAATTATATAAAAAATTTTCTTATTTAAAACAGTCAATTTAATAAGTTCAAAAACAACCTAAACAATCGATAAAACATACACCATAACTTAAAAAAAATTCAAAGTGACATCTTGTTTTTTAATATTAAAATAATAATATATTTAGTCAATATAAGCTTTGTAATTTAATTTATCGGACCTGCCATTGAAGTCATGAACTCAAATATTTGTAATTTATATTTAATTTAATTATATAATAACAAAAACATAACAAAAATAAAAAAATTTAAAAACCAAGCAAAGCTCAAATATCAAGATATATGTTTGTTTGAATATATGATAATCTGATATAAACTAAATTAAAATAAATTATAAAAAAATCAAAAAAGTATAGCAATATAAAATTTAAAAAAAAATTATTAATTAAAAAAATTCACTATTCACATAAATAATAATACTCGTTTTATTTTCTTTATTAATAAGTGCTCTCCCGCTATTGAAAGTAAAAATTACCTCATATCATCCACAAAACTTCCCAACAACGTTTTTGTAAAATCTTAACTAAGCTAAGCTGTAAGAAAAAAGAAGAATAAAGCAAAGCAAGGTTTGGTAAGAGATGATATGTTGTTCACATAGACTGAAATCAATGAATTGCTTATGATTCTTTAGATAAAAATATTTGCCACATATATACATATACAGTACAGTACAGTGAATATTGAATGAAAGTTTATTCAGGCAATCTACTCTTAACAAATAGCATGATTTGGGATTATTATATATTGTGCATATAAGAATTGTTCATTTGCTATATGCCTAGCTTTATGGATAATCAGTAGGGAGTGTTTGATTGATTTTTTTTAATTTGTACAATAAATCAAAAACATTAGTGAAATAATATAGTTCAGAAGAGAATTAGTAAAATAGCATAATTAATTTAACCTATCACGATTCTAAATCATGATACATTATCCATTTATAATTTAAAATCATGATATATTATGAAATTAAATTCTAACTTTTCTTTTTAATTTTATATTTTGTAAATAGATCATAATTATAAAATGTGATATTTATTTAATGTTATATTTCTTAACTATAACCTTTTTATATGTCATGTTTTAAAATCACAACAAACATAATCTATGTTATTTCATCAAAAACTTTTGTTGAATGTTATTTCACTAAAATTTTAATATTTCTATCCTAATAATCCGAAATAGACATTATTATGGAGGTTAAATGCTAACATCATGTACAATATTATCTTTATAGGGGCCGGCTTTATCATCTTCTAAAGGGTTACACGTAACTTTAAAAAGTGTGTGCAGTTTTTTTATTATTATTATTAATGTGCATATTTACTAATAGAAAATCAATAAATATAAATAAAAATATTAAGAAAATATTTTTATTGATAAATTTATCAATAGATTTTACCAACGGAATAAATTCTATCGATAATTCCATTGGTAAATCATTAATTTTTTTTCTATTGTAATTTCCTCGTAATTTTTGTCTACTATAATTTTCTCGGTATATACCGACAACCAATAGAATTACCGTGGAATTTATTCCACTGGTAAAATCAGTCAGTAAATTTATTGGTAAAATATGAACATTGTTCATCATATCAATTACAAAGGGAATCATCGATGAAATTTTCCGTCGGTATTTTTCAGAGAGCTCTAGAATTGTTCACTTTTCAACTGCACTGTTAATTATTATTTTTTACAGATAAAATCACCGTGGATTCAAAAGTCATCGATGTTATTTGGTGGTTTTCTGAAAAAATTCAATTAATTTAAATTTTTTATTTAAATATTACAGAAAAAATCACTAACAGATTGAAAAATCATTGGTAATTGTTGGTAGTTTCTAAAAAAATTTTAAGAAATTAAATTTAAATTAAATATTACTAATAGAATTACCGACAGAATAATTAAAAAATATTAATATTCAATTATTCATCGCTAACTCGCCCAATAAAAAGTTTAGATCTCTTTATTTTATAAGAGATAGACATATTTTTTATTCTTTTTCTTCTTCTTCACTATATGTAAAAAATATCAATATCTATTTTTTTCTCTTCTTTTCTCTCCTCATCTCCTTCTCTTTCTGTCGATGCTCGAGTAAGCCTTCTTCTTCTTTCTTCTTTTATCTTCTTAGTTTTTTTTTTAATTAATATGTTTTATAATTTTTTTTTCTCTTTTAAACTTCATTTGCAACTATATTAAGATAAGATTTTTCTTTTTTCTTCTTTTTTCATGATTTGTTTCACTATATTTTTTTATTTTTTTTTGTTCTTAATAATTGTATACATGTTGTTGTGAGGTGTTTTTTTTCGCATGAGATTAATTTTTAGTTAATTTATTTATAGATATTTTTAAATTTTTATTAATTGCAACTTCATTTTTTTCATATGAATTTTTTTAGTTGAATTTATTTTTTTTGTTTTATTTATTGCAAATTTTTTTGAGTTGATTTTCTTATTCTTTTTTCCAAGCATTTTGATTATATATTATAGAGTGTTGATTTATGTTAATTTAATTATTTTATAATTTTATAACATGAATTTTTCAAAATGTTTTTATATAATTACCAATGGAATTTCCAATAGTAATAAAAAATATTATTACCGACGCGTCTGTTCCGTCAATAAATTCATCAATAATAATATACCAACGGATTTATCGATGGATAAAAAATTACCAATAAAAGATTTACCCACGAATCATTTTCATCAGTGATTTCATCGGTAATTATATTACCGATGAAATATGTGTCTTATACTAACAAAAAAATTTCATCAGTAAGACTGTTAAATCTTGTAGTGATCAGGACCACTTTGCGTGTATTTTAATTAATTTCACAGGCCTTAAAATTAAGAACCATATAAACCTCAAATGACCATTAAAATGTGTGTAGTCTTTAGAGTTGTTAGTGTTGGAGAAGGAGGAGGTCAGTGTATTTTTTTTACATTGAAGTATATTTTTAAAATTATAATGAAAGATATTTTTACTTGAAAATATATTAAAATAATTTTTTTATAATTTTTTATATTAATACCTTAATATTTTTCAAAAAATCACTAAAAAAATATGAATTTAATATATTTTCAAATAAAAAATATTTTTAAAAAACATCAAAACACAATTTCAATGGCAATGGCAGTTAACCTCCTCACCCAGATAAATTGTACTCCTCTTTCAAATGAAGATGAGATCTCTAAATTAATAATATTTATAATGAATTCCATCTTTACATGACAGAGGTAAGTACAGCTCTGGATATTTTTAATAATTTTTTTTAATGACATCTCAAATTTATATTACTTTGTTATTTGCTAAGATTTTGGGTTTATTTGTTTTTGTGTTTTAAAATTTTTTTTAATAATTTCAAATTAATACGTTTTTAGTATTTTTAANATGTATGTGTGTGTATATAGTATATTATTTCATTATGTTTTTTAAAGAAAAATGTTACTAAAAGATAAGTATATTTTTGGGCATGGTTAATTTCAAATCTTTAATAATCCAGCCAGGAGTTTAAACATAAAAATTAAAATGGTTCTCTAATAAACGAAAATATGAAGATTGAAGAGGGCAATAACAAAAGGCTGAAATTTGCGAAATCAACTTCACCTTTTCTGATAATTTGAAAATTTACTTCAATGTATAAAATTAAAATAAAATAATTTAATAAGAAATATAATTGAAAAATAAAATAAATCTAGAAAATATTAAAAAAATAATAATTTAAAAAATAAGATTTAAATATAATAAATTAAAAAAATGTAGAAAAATAAAATCATGATCTGTTCATATTTTCCTTCTTAACGAGTGTGATAGTTTTGCTCGTCTAGTCTTTGGAATTTATTTACCAAAACAGCACCCACGTCCGCAAGTACAAAGGAATCTTTACTATGATGTCATGACATGAAAATAATGCATTAAATTCTATCCTCGTTGATATGAATTATTTGGGGGTAATAAATGCACCGGCTGCTGAGGGAATGATGAGATATTTCGAGTCATAGTAATAATTATTTTTTAAAATATTTTTTAAAAAATATATTAAAATAATATTTTTTATTTTTTTAAATTATTTTTTAATATCAACATATTAAAATGATATAAAAACATAAAAAAAATTTAATTTTTTTAAATATAAAAATAATCATCAACAACATGTGTTTTAATTTTATATCAAATTTAGTCTTTATTTTTTTAATTATTATTTTTTTTTGTTTTTTTGTTTTTTTGTTTTTTTATTGGTTTTTTTTATTTTATTTGTATGCTAGATATGGTTCTCATTCTTTTAATTACTATTTATTTTGTTTGTTAATTTTAAATGATTAAAAAATTTTCTTTATAATTTTTGTAAATTTACTTTTTATAAGATAACTCAATCGTATGATTTAAAAAGTATGAATGATATATTCTTAAAAGCATTTAAAAAAAATGTTAATCTATATTTTAGTTGATTTAAAAACATTTATTATCGTGTTAAAAAAGAAAGATACAGAGATTATCAAAATCAGCCATTTAATATTTAATATTTTAGAGGTCAATTTGAAGGCCAAAATCCCTCAAATTAATGGATTAATTAGTATATTGATGTGGAAGATTTTTATACTGTTATAAATTATGTTTCACCTTCAAATCGGAATATGTGGGCTATCGATGCACATTAATTATCTTCAAAGGGGCCTTGACATGTGCTGTATTTTATTAAGAATTCCGTCCGTCTATCCAAAGTTACATCTCGGCTCCTCAATTGTTATTTTAAATAATAAAATTCCCACAAGTATTTTATGTTTAATCTTATGATTTAATTAAAAATAATAAAAATAATAAGATTCAAACTCTTAATTATATATTTAGTAAAATGTTGATATCATATTAAAAAAATAATTTTAATTAAAAATTTTAAATTATTAGATAAAAGTTTTTATATCATTTTATAAGGCTACATGATAACTTCTTACATTAACTCAAAGCAAATTGATGGAAAATAATAGTGATAATGTGAAAGCTGAAGACGGCATTAGGAAGTGGCAGAAATGGGTTGTCTAGTTCAAGCTTCCCTGATCGATGGTCAAGAGAGGCAAGTGCAAAATTAATCATCTAGATGATGATTAAGTAATAAGAATTTAGAATTAAAATATTTGTTTTTTCTATCATTTTAAGTTTAAATTTTTTATTACTGATATGTTAACTACTAGAGATTTATATAATTATTAATTTTAAAAATCATAAAATTAATCATAATAATACATGTAAACTAACCTCTATTTCTATATTAATCTAAAAAAGATTAATATAGTCGGTGTCACAAAACACGATACATCCCTTAGGACCTCACCGCATCAATTCATGAATACTTTTTGGCAAGATTAGTTTAGCAACTTTATGTCATCAAGAATTGTCATCATATATTCTAGACAACATTTTGTTCTGGACGTGAGCTATGTTGGTCAATTAAGTGCAAGATATCTACGCCTGTGCTCACAGTCTCGAAGCATGGAGAGCCACAAATCCAAGGGGACAACAAGATGAAAAGACGTAAGATAAAATATATCAAATGTCGTGAGAATCTTCTTCTGTAGGAAGGGAAATGTCCATCGCAATTGAATTTAATTGGATTACTATCTTTCGGTGCCCCACTTAGAAATTAAACTGTTTGTTTTACAAAGCATGACAACCATAGGCAACTCTAATGGAGGGCTCGGTCTCCTGTTAATGAGAATTACCCATTATTAGGGCAAGGATTTCAATACTAAATATTGCAGAAAAATAAATAAAGAGTTTGAATTCAAAAGGTAGTTCGGAATAAAGAAAGAAATGAAAAAACAAAAAGTTGTATGAATTGAATTTACTGCCTTAATGGCTAGGATTTAATTTCATTATAAGTTTGTGAGCTCATGCTATGAGGCTTCAGAGTCATTATACCTCTCTTGAATTTCGGGTGTGTGTTTGGTAGAATAAAAGGGAATGTGTTTTCTTGATGTGCTTATGTGGAAATTTGGGTGAGAAGTTTGGTTGAAATTTTTGGTTTATTGTGGCCGTAGATGGTGATGATTTCTTGTTAAAAACATGTTTTGATGATATTTTTGTAATTTTAACGGCTAGTTGCATTTTTGTGATTTTGGCAATTGATGACATTTTCATTATTTGGAAGCTTAAGTGTATGTTACTCTAGGATAAAATGAAGTGAAGTTGCACGATAATTATAAGATCCAGAACTAGTGGGACTTTCTTATACAGAAGAATTAATAAAAAGATAGTTTAGGTTGAAAGATAAAGAAAGAAAAACTTGGTATGCAACGAAGTTTGGGCAAAAGTAGAAGGAAGCATATTTGATTATGAGCTCAACTAATATTATACAAAAAAATAACTAAGTTTTAATCGCATGAAAAGAATGTTAAACTTGGCATATTGTTTTTAGAGGTAAAAAAGTTTGATTTAAGCAGTTATCATCTAATATTGTGGTTAATAGAAACCTTAACTGACCAATAAAAATTTTATAGTATAAAACTGATTATGCAAAAAGAAAAATATTATCATCCTTTAAATGTCTTATGTGAGGTAAACTGCATCACTAATTTTATCTTGAATTGTTAAGGAGTTGTTGTATTAAGTTATTGATGATCTACCTATAATATTTTTTTACTCTAGCACCAATGAATATTTAATTATAAATATTTTCAATTCTGATATTGGTAAATATTATATGAAGAAAAGATATGGTATTCCTAGCTTTAATGTCAGTAAATATTAAGGTTCAAAATAATTTTTAATTCTAGTGTTTAATATTCTTAACCCTAATGTTATAATGTTAATGAATACTAAAAATATTTTTTAATTTTATTACAAGTGAATATGAATATTATTGATTTTGGTCTCTTTCTTTTTCGCTATCCTTAATTTGTTGATATTTGAGATAAAAACAGGTGATTGGGGTTTTGAGATAAAAGAGCAACCTCCTGCTGTTTAAGATATAACATGATATAGGATGGTGTGGGGACATGACCTTATTTAGCAATGTGGTTTTCCTTTTTCTTTTTCTTTTTCTTTTTCTTTTTTTTTATCACATCAAGTTTTTTTGAATTTTTATACGGCCAAGCTTGTAAAAAAGGAATTCAATAAAGTACAAAATTTTACAAAACAATAAATTTTGTTTGAGAAATAACAATAAAACATGTAATTCAATAATTCAATAAAATTTCAAAAATTTACAAACAAATATAATTTTATAAAATTTAAAACAAATCATAACAAGTACAAAATTATATATTTATATATTACAAGTTTGTTTGAGATATAACAATAAAACATTTACATATACTAAAAAAAACAATAAAATTGATATTTAAATGTTAAAATTTAAAAAGATAGAATTACTTACAAAAACTGATAAAATTCATTGGTAAATCAGAACATGGATGTTGTGACCACAAAACTTAAAAAAATATAACTTGTGTTGAAAAGAGGGAGATTTTTTTTTTAGGGGGGCTGGTTATTTTGCAGTTTGGGAGGGGAGAGTTGAGATGGAAAAGAAAACGAAGAAATAAGAGAGGAGAGGGTCAGAAAAGTGTTTATATATTAATTTTTGATGATGGAATCACTGATAGACTACTTCTGTCGGTGATTCTAATGATGAATTAGTCACATCACTGTATGGAGCTCTCGGTTTGAATTCTTCAATGATTTCATTAGTAAAATCTCTTGTAAAATCTTTCATATCAGCGAATTGTTTTTTTTTTTAATTTTGAATATTTCATTAATATATACCGACCACAATATTCTGTCAGTATATACCAACTAAATTATAGACAAAAAATATACCGTCAGTAATTATAACTATAAATTACTGATATAATTTTTTCATTATTAATGTCGTTGGTATTAAATGAATTTCTAGTAGCGTATTTTATGTGGATGTGTTACGAGAAGGAATTAAAGCGACTTTCCTCTCTATGGTTTTGTATACAGATAGGCTATATTTTAACCAATTATAGACAATAGTAGAAAAATTATGGTAATATTTGATATAAATAATCTAATATTATATTATGATTATTTTTGTATTTTAAAAATATTTTGGAAAAAAATTAAAAAAAATTATTTTTTTCGTTTGAAATTAATATTTTTTTATATTTTGAGATATTTTAATATATTGATATTAAAATAATTTTTAAAAAATAAAAAATATATATTCTTAACGCAATCCTTACCTTCCTACTGTATTAGTGTTGTGGTTCATGAGGTAAGTTCTTTTCTTTGATTTTTTTATATTTAAATTTTAAAGCTAATATTAAAAAAAAACTATTTGAGTTTTTAAAATGTATTCTTAAGATTATCAAGAGAACGAAGACTATATATATATATATATTCTTAAAACTACAAGAATTTCTTTTTGTTAAACCTTCGATTTTTTAGCCAATCCTCTTGAAGATAATTCTGTGATACCTTGATAAACGACAATGCTCTATGTCTCTGGTTTCGAATTTTATTTTTTTTTCATTTTTCTAATGAATAGCAACTCAAAACCCCCTTATAAATCAATGCTACCCTTAAGCCTTGCTCAGCAACCTCAACCTGAACTCTCTCCTTCTTTGAGCTCCTGCACACACAGATACACAAGCTCAAAGAGACATAAATACATAGGAACCACCCTTTATGGCTTCTTTTCTTCAACCTTCGACTCAACCGAATGAAAGTGGTCCAACAGCATCCATGAAAAGTTCTGAATTCCAAACCGCATTGGAAGTGGAAACCATTAGCGAAAATGCTGTTAATGACTCGGCTAAAAGTACTCCTGTTGTTTTCTTGACTTGGAACGATTTGTGGGTTACAGTCCCCAATCGAAAACATGGAAGCAGGCCAATCCTTCAAGGTCTAACTGGTTATGCTCAACCAGGAGAACTCCTAGCTATAATGGGTCCTTCAGGTTGCGGCAAGTCTACACTTCTTGATGCCTTAGCTGGTAACAAATTCATGCTCATCTTTATATATAATGTATGGGAGTTCATCGTGATAAATTAGGCTCGAGCACAATCCCGGGCATAAATATGCCCGTTAAAATTCCTTAAACCAATTTGTTTTGCAGGGAGACTAGGTTCCAACGCAAGGCAAGTAGGAGAGATTCTTATCAATGGTCATAAGCAAGCATTGGCTTATGGAACATCGGTGAGTAGATGATTAACAGAAGAAATGTAATTAGATATGCATGTTTTCTTGATAATTCGCACTAGATCCTCTGACAGAATCAATCACATGAGGTATACATAGCAATATTTGACTCTTTGTTGATTTTTTATGATTTCAATGTTAACTAGGCCTATGTGACACTAGATGATACTTTGGTTACAACTTTAACGGTTAGAGAAGCTGTGTACTACTCAGCTCAGCTTCAGTTGCCAGACTCAATGTCACAGGTAGAAAAGATGGAAAGAGCGGAGATGACAATAAGAGAGATGGGATTGCAAGATGCTATGAATACAAGAATAGGAGGGTGAGGAGTTAAAGGCCTTAGTGGTGGTCAAAAGAGGAGAGTCAGTATTTGCATAGAGATCCTAACGCATCCAAAACTTCTTTTCCTTGACGAACCGACAAGCGGGCTTGATAGTGCAGCATCATATTATGTCATGAGAGGAATTGCAAGGTTAGATCACAAAGATGGCGTTAGAAGAACTGTCATTGCATCCATTCATCAGCCTGGCAATGAAGTATTTCAACTTTTTGGCAATCTTTGCCTTGTCTTCAGGCAAAACAGTATATTTTGGCCCTGCTTCTGCAGCAAACGAGGTAAGGATAAATTATTTTTTAATAGGTTAATTGCACGGCTGGAGCAGCTAATTATGAGACAAGTAATATCTCTTTCTTTGGTTCGATTACATGTAGTTTTTCGCTTTAAATAGTTTCCCTTGCCCGCTGCTCCAAAACCCATCCGATCACTTCCTCAACACCATAAACAAGGACTTTGAGAAGGTAAGTTCACTCAAAAGGCCTTTACTGTAGTAGTATTTCATCGGTAGTTCTAACTTCTTTTATTGAAACTAGGATCTTGAACAAGGCTTAGATGATGCAATCCCTACAGAGGAAGTGATTAACATCCTTGTAAAATCCTACAAGTCCTCCGATTACTGGCAACAAGTTCAAGTAAAGGTAGAAGAAATATGTAAAGAGGTAAGCCAGCACTAGACACAGATATGTTTACTAGACATGTCTAAGGCAGGTCGAAAGGTGTTCTTAAACTGAGTGGTGTTCAGCATTTTGAAGCATTGGAGAGCAGGAGAGACCATGCTGGATTTCTAACTCAGTCTCTTGTTCTAACAAAAAGATCTTTCGTGAACATGTTTCGTGATCTGGGATACTACTGGTTACGCCTAGCTATCTATGTTGGATTGGGTTATGGTCTTTCCTCCATTTATCATGATCTTGGCTCTAGTTATGGTTCCATTCAGGTAAATGTAAAATATATTGCATAATAGAGTGAGTTAGGCCCTTATATAACCATCCTATGCAACCTAAATCTTCTAATCTGTTTTGCATCAGGCTAGAGGTTCACTTCTTATGTTCGTATCTACGTTCCTGACATTCATGGCCATCGGTGGATTTCCTTCTTTTGTGGAAGAAATGAAGGTTCTTCCCACCTCTAGTAAATATGTCTTGCGATTAATGTAATGGGTTTTCTTGCATCTACAAATTAATTTACGAACTTCTTTTCTTACGAAATCAGGTTTTTGAACGTGAAAGATTAAATGGGCACTATGGTGCCACTTCTTTCGCTATCGGCAACACGTTCTCTGCTATACCATTTTTGCTACTGATCTCACTAATTCCTGGAGCTATAGCTTACTACCCTTCCGGCCTTCACAAAGGATATGAACACTTTCTATACTTCGCTTCCACCTTATTTGCTTGCCTGTTAATGGTTGAGAGTATGATGATGGCTGTGGCAAGTATTGTACCTAATTTCCTAATGGGAATCATAACAGGGGCTGGAATTCAAGGGCTTATGGTTTTAGGTGGTGGGTTCTTTAGATTGCCAGATGATCTTCCTAAGCCATTTTGGAAGTATCCATTATACTATGTTGCTTTCCATAGATATGCCTACCAAGGTATGTTCAAGAACGAGTTTGAAGGGCTAAAATTCTCCAATTATCAAGGTAATGGCCTGATAAACGGCGAAGAAATCTTGAGGGATGTCTGGCAAATGGAAATGGGTTCCTCTAAATGGGTTGACCTAGCAATCTTGCTAGCGATGGTTGTCTTTTATAGACTTTTGTTCTTGGCCATTATCAAGACTACTGAGACTATTAAGCCTATTATTCCAGGTCTTATGTCGTACGTGAATCCAAATCCCAAGCAAACCTTTCAGATCATGGAAAAACCCCAAAGCTAAACCATTGCAAGGGGAAAATTATCAATGGAACGAAATATATATAATGTCATTGGCCTCTGCAATAATGAGGGTATCTGGGTATGTACGTTTGGTATTTGCTGTAAATTATGTCAGTTGATTATGCTCAAACTTATTATTCCACCAGCTTGCTCTTAAGCTTTACAGTTTTTATCATCTAAAATACACTTTAAGAAAGATGATATCGGAAACTTAGAAGCTGCTATGTTATCTGAATTGATGGATGAAATTTGGCATATTACTACGGTATCCCTGTCACATAATCACTCTCCCTTACAAGCCTGCAAGGCTGCACGTCCTTGTACCAAGCTAAAACAGAGGTTGAAGTTATATAAATGTATGCTCGGTAATAAGATGCTTTTTATTAGCAATAATTACATTGAGTATTTTATAATTTAATTAATCTTTTATTTTAACTTTGTGTTTTGAGAAATTACATTTTATATTTTTTAGCAACTCAAAATTCAAAATATAATTATCTCTAATTTTATAATTTCACCAACACAAATGCCATAAAATGTATTTTGGCAAGCCATGCTGCTTCTTTCCAACTGGTTTTAGTACATCACTAGTTACATAACTTGTGCAATACTGCGGGCTAATTTATTTTTTTAAAATATATATATATATATATAAAAATTAAAGTTTAAAAGTGTTATGTTTTTCTGCGAAATTATAACCAAGAGTCTTGGGTTTGGCTACAACACTTGACCCAAGAATAATATTAATAATAACATTAAATTTGCATGACCCAAGTTTAAGTGGGTCTTACTATAATACTGAACCCAATAGTTTTGGATGTGAGTTTGGCTGCAAAGTTATGTCATAAAAGTATAATAATCAAATAGATTAATTAAAAAAAACTAACGAAGAAAAAAAAAGGCCATGTTTGTTTCTCGAAAAATAGTTTTTGAGAAACCACTTTCTAAACTTTCTTGTGTTTGTTTGCCATTAGAAAAGTTGGACAACGAAAAATATTTTCCGGTTAACGAAAAACACTTTCCAGTCAACGAAAAACACTTTCTGATCAATGAAAAATACTTTTTGGTCAACAAAAAATATTTTTCAGTTAAAGAAAAATTTGACTTGGTTTTCAGGAAAGTGTTTTTCTTTTTAGCTGTGTTTGTTTTTCGAAAAGTGGTTTTCAGGAAAACACTTTCCAAACTTTCTTATGTTTATTTGCTCTTAAGAAAGTTGGTAAATGAAAAACACTTTCCAGTTAAAGGAAAATTTGACTTGATTTTCAGAAAGTGTTTTCCTGAAAAATTTGGGAGGAAAACACTTTCCGGAAGTTGTGAAAAATTTAGAAATATCATTATTTGCTGATTATATCAAATTTGATTCTCAAACTTTTAATTGTTATATATATTTTGTTTTGAATATTTATTTTTCAATTTCATTTCTTAAAATTTAATTTTTATATTAACTTTGATCCTTATTTTTATAATTGTTATTTGCTTTTATCATATTATTTTTTTATTGAATTTTTTTATCTATCAAATTTGATCCTTATTTTTTTTATTGTTACTTATTTTATTTGAAATACTTTATGAAATGTTAATTATTATTATTTTAATTTCTTCATCTTTTTTTATAGATTTGATCTTTATTATTTTGATTATTATTTATTTTATTAGAGATAATTTATGAAATTATTTTTTTAATTCATTATTATTCAACTTTTTAATTTGTAAAATTTGTTCCTTATTATTTTAATAAAATTGAGAAAAATAAAACATTAATAAATTATTTTCCAGTTTATTTTTCATAACACAATCAAACACTAGAAAGTGTTTTCTAGTTTATTTTCCATAACACTACCAAACATCAAAAAATAATTTACTTTCCAGGAATTCATTTTCCCTAGAATTCACTTTTTAAAAGAAAACAACTTTCCTGCAAACAAACGGAGCCGAAATGTTTTTTGAATTAATTAGGTTAACCCTTCAAACCAAGTTAACCCGTCAAACCTTATATTTGTGTCGTGAAAGTTTGATAACTAAATAGAAAATAAATAAAATTGATGGGTTACCCATAATTAATTGAGCTAACCTGTAAAATCACGTTAATCCATCAAACCCAGAATCCGTGTCATAAAAGTTTGATAACTAAATATAAAAAAATTTAACAATAACAAACTAAATTAAATAAAAAAATAACTAAAAAGAAAAAAAATAAAAGGCATCAACTTTTTCATTGTGGACTCTACTATATAGTCCACAGTCAAAGGCATAAAAAGGAGGAAAAAAAACTAAAAGCATCAAACGATAACTAAATAGAAAAAAATTAATATTAATGAATTAAATTAAATAAAAAAATATTAATTAAAAATAAAAAATAAAGAAAAAAACCTAAAAGAAGAAAAAAGCTAATGAAGAAAGAGAAAAAAATCTAAATTAACTATGAGTCAACTGGGTTAACCTGTCAAATCTGGAATCCGTGTCATCAAAATCTGATAATTAAATATAAAAAAAATTAATATTAAAAAAGTTAATAAAAATAATTTAAAAAACAAAGAAAAAGGCTAAAAAATTAAAGACATCGGCTTTCTCATTGTAAATTGTATTGTGTAGTTCATAGTAAAAGGCTTAAAAAAAAAAGAACAAAGGCACACCCCACAGGTAAAAAAAAGTTTTCTTGCATAAAAAATATAAAAAAGGCTAAAATCTAAGAGTGTGTAGGTTTTTTTGCAAAGATATACCCAAAAACCTTGGGTTTAGCTATAACGCTTGATCTAAAAGTAATATTTATAATATTAATAATAATATTAAACTTACATGACTCTAATTTAAATGAGTCTAACTGCAACATCAATCCAACAGCCTTGGACATGGGTCTAGCTGCAAAGTCGTGTCATAAGAGTGTAATATTTAAATAGATTAATTAAAAAGAAAAAAAATCAACAGGAAGCAAAAAACTAATAAAGAAAAAGAAAAAAATTGAATTAACCAGGTTAACCCGTCAAACTTAGGATTCGTGTCATGAAAGTTTGATAACTACATAGAAAAAAAAAATTGACGAGTTAACCCATGAAACCAGATTAATCTGTCAAATCCAAAATATATGTCATGAAAGTTTGATAACTAAATAGAAAGAAATTTAAAATTAACAAACTAAACTAAACAAAAAAAATTAATTAAAAAGAAAAAAAATCCGGGTTAACTCGTCAAAGCAGGCTAACCCGTTAAACCCAGGATTCGTGCCATGAAAGTCTGATAACTAAACAAAAAATTTTGATATTAACAAACTAAATTAAATAAAAAAATTATTAAAAGAAAAAAACAAAAAGTAAACAAAAGAATTAATTAAAAAGAAAAGAAAAGCAAAAAAAATTCGGATTAACTCGTCAAATCATGTTAACCTGTTAAACTCGAAATCCGGTCTTGAAAGTCTGATAAATAAATAAATAAATTAACATTAACAACCAAAAAAATTATTAAAAGAAAAAATAACAAAGAAAAAAGCAAAAAAAAACCCTAAAGGCATAAAAAATGAAAACAAAACAAATAAAAAAATGAAAAAAAAACAGAAGAAGAAGCTCATCTTTTACTCAAAAAAACCCTAAAGGCATAAAAAAAGAAAAAAATAGAAAAAAAAAAAAAACAAGCTCATCTTTTACTGTGGACTACACTGTGTAGTCCACAATAAAAGATTGAGCTCTTTTAGTATAGTTTAAACTAGTTATATGACTCATGTGATGCCACGAGTCAATGATTTTTGTATAAAAAATATTTAAAAAATTAAGATCTAAAAATATTAAATCTTTTTGTAAAGCTACACCCAAAAGTTTTGGATATGGTTGGAACGCTTGACTTAAAAGTAATATTTATAATATTAATAATAATATTAAACTTGCATGATCCAAGTTTAAGTGTGTTTGACTATAATACCATACCCAATAGTTTTGGATGTGGGTCTGACTGCAAAGTCATGTTATTAAAGTGTGATAATTAAATAAATTAATTAAAAAAACCAAAAGGAAGAAAAAAATCAATAAAAAAAGAAAAAAAATCTGAATTAATTGGATTAACCCTTCAAACCAGGTTAACTTGTCAAACCTTAGATTCATGTCATGAAAGTTTGATAACTAAATAGAAAAAAAAATTAACGAGTTAACACAAAATTAACTGGGCTAACCTGTCAAACCCGGGATCCGTATCATGAAAATTTGATAACAAAATAGAAAAAAATTGAACATTAACAAACTAAATTAAATAAAAAAATTTAATTAAAAAGAAAAAGAACAAAAAGACAATAATTTTTTCACTGTAATCCAGTGTACAGTCCACAGTTAAAGGCATAAAAACAACAAAAAAAATACAAATTAAAGGCATCAGTCAATAACTACATAGAAAAAAATTTAATATTGATGAATCAAATCAAATAAAAAAATATTAAATAAAAAGAAACAATAAAAGAAAAAAAAACTTATAAGAAGAAAAAAACTAATGAAGAAAAAGAAAACAAAATCTAAATTAACTGGGTTAACTCGTCAAATGTGAGATCTGTGTCATCAAAGTCTGATAACTAAATAGAAAAAAATTTAATATCAACAAACTAAATTAAAAAATTAATTAAAAATAAAAAAAGACATCAGCCTTTTTACCGTGGACTTCACTGTGCAATCTAGAGTGAAAGAAAAAAAAAGCAAAAAAAAACTGAAGTCTTTATCTTTTTTACTGTAGACTGCATACAATATTAAAAGATAAAATCAGAATAACAAAACTAATAAGAGAAAAGAAAAAAAATCTGAATCAACCTGGTTAACCCGCCAAATCAAGTTAACCCATCAAACCTGAAATTTGTGTCATGAAAGTGTGATAACTAAATAGAAAAATAATTTATTATTAAAAAAATTTAAAAAAAAAAGATTAATTAAAAAAAAAGCAAAGAGAAAAAAACCTACAAGAAAAAAAAAACTAATGAAGAAAAAGGAAAAAAATTTTGAATAAACTGGGTTAACCCATCAAACCTAGGATCTATGTCATGAAAGTCTGATAATTAAATAAAAAATTTAATATTAAGAAACTAAATTAAAAAAATAATTAAAACAAAAAAACTAAAGACACCAGCTTTTTTACTGTGAACTGTATTGTGCAATACATAGTAAAAAGCTTAAAAAGGAAGAGAGAAAAAAAAACAAAGGCACACGCCATGAGTTATATTTTTTTCATGTATAAAAAATATCAAAAAAGGCTAAGATCCAAGAGTATTGGGTCTTTTTGCAAAGATATGTCCAAAAGTTTTTGGTTTAATTGCAACGCTTAACTCAAGAGTAATATTTATAATATTAATAATAATATTAAACTTACATAACTCAAGTTTAAGTGAGTCTAGGTACAACATCAGACCCAAGAGTCTTGAATGTGTATCTGGCTACTAGATCGTGTCATAAAAGTGTGATAATTAAATAGATTAATTAAAAAAAACCAACAGGAAGAAAAAAAAACTAATGAAAAAAAAAATATAAATTAACTAGGTTAACCCTTCAAACCAGATTAACCCATAAAATATGGAATTCGCGTTATGAAAATTTAATAACTAAATTAAAAAAAAATTGACGGGTTAACCCGCCAAGCCCGGGATATGTGTCATGAAAGTATGATAATTAAATAAAAATAAATTTAACATTAAAAAACTAAACAAAACAAAAAAATTAACTAAAAAGAAAAAAAGCAAAAAACAAATTCTAGATTAACTTGTCAAACTTTAAAAAAAACAAAAAAAAATTCAAGTTAACTCATCAAACCCGGGATCCATGTCATGAAAGTCTGATAACTACAAAAAAAAATTAACAGTAACAAATAAAAATAAAAAATTCATTAAAAGAAAAAAAAACACAAAGAAAAAAACCAAAAAAAACCCATAAAAGCATAAAAAATAATAAATAAATAAATAAATAGTTTAGCGTTTCACAATGGAACACTAAACAGTTTTAGTATATGTTATTAATTAAAAAGAAAAAAAATCAAGTTAACTGGTCAAATCAGGTTAATATGTGAAACTCAGGATCCATATTATGAAAATTTGATAACTAAATAAAAAAATTAACATTAACAAACTAAATTAAAAAAAAAGTCATTAAAAGAAAAATACACAAGAAAAAAGCAAAAAAAAATAAAGGAATAGAAAATTAAAAAAAAACATTAAAAAAAAAAGAAGTAGACCGCACAGCATTTCACTGTAGAGTTGCACAGTAAAACGCTGAGCAGTTCTAGTTTATTTTTATTGTTAATTTAAATTAAATTAAATAAGCTTCGACAGTCAACTGCATTTCACCATATTACCCGAACTAGCTTTGCCAATGTATGTCACACAGGAGCCACTTGAGCCGCTACTTTAAGGAGAATGTCTTCAATTTACGTGAAAGCCTTTCATGCATTAAAGAAGGTCCATTACGTGCACCTCTCCTCACCACCTGAAACTCTAAAAGTATGCGCAATTCAACAGATTCAGCTTTTGGATTGACTTCACAAAAGATTCAGGATCATGGAAGCCATATAAGGGAAAATCTCCCTCTTTTTTAGCCCTCTCAGTAGCCTCAACAGCTTTTGAGGTAGATCGATTATATAAACAGAAATGGGGAAACCTTTCTCTGCGATATTAAAGGCCAGATTCTGGGATGCTGGTGCTGGTTGCCTTACGCATTTCTAAGATTATAGTGCCTCCTTTTCCCAACAAACAGCCAACTTGGCTTGGTGAAACTAAGCCTTTCACTGACAGTACCCAGATTTACACAAGGTTTAGCCATTATGTCATCTGGGAGAGCTGGCGAGACGGCAAACAATAAATTATGTTTGATTTGATGAAATTAGGAATTTAGGGACGTTCGGATTAAGATTTAGAAATTGAGTCCCGGGTGGTGGCTGGGTGTTTTTTGGTGTTTTTTTTAAGGAGAATCTTATGATGTTCAGGAGTAATTAGTAATATTCTATTAATTATATTTTAGGTCCATCTTGAAAAAAATATATATATAAAAAATAAAACTCATAACTCACTAAAAATAATAATAAGAATATCTCGGCTTATGATTTTTTTCCCCTTGTTATATTTTTTTTAAGTGAGTCTCAAGAATAATTAATAGGATATCACTAATTACTTCATCAATACCATAATTTTTTTAATTTAATGGTAAATTATAATATTTAATATAAATTTCTTTAATCATCAAAATTTAAATGGAACATGATGATAATTTAGTAAATATTTTTATTTTTTTTAATGATTTTTTTGTGTAGATGTAATGTGTTATACAACTTATGAACTATAGAATATAAATTGTAATTTTTCAAAATAAGAAAATAAAATGAAAAAAATAATTAGAAGGTTTGATGTAATTTTTTAATATTATTATTACTATTATTTTCAAAAATAATCAAGGTCATTTGATTGCTAATTAGAAATGAACAAGAACAATTGAGTAATCCAAAAAATCTGAACAAAATTAATACTTTTGAACGTGAAGTGACATGTCTAAACATAGATTAATAATAAGAAATCTCGTACAAAATTAAAGTATAGTCTTTAACATCTCTGATGCACCGAAGGCGACCTGGAGAAAGATAAAGGCCATAAGATTTTGTTGTGACAAAATTTGCTATCTTAAAGCATGAATGTCCAATATTGATGCCCAACTCGGACAGTGTACTGATGTAGCAAGCATGAATACCATGATACAGAGACAGTGTATTGATGTAGCAAGCATGAATACCACGATACAGAGACAGTGTACTGATGTAGCTATCATGAATGCCACGATACAAACAGTGTACTGATGTAGCAAGCATGAATACCACGATACATGCAAAACACATTGTTTGGTGGCTAAGAAAATCAAGGAGAAGTTTGACAAAAGATGTATTATTGTTATCCAAATAAAAAATCAATAATTTTTATAGGGCCCGTATTAATTTGTGTACCAAATTTGTTCCCCATTACTTTTGAGCTCTTGAGTTATTGGATTTGTTGTATGTTGCATAGTAACAAAGGCTTGATATTGCCAAAATTATTGACAGAATTTTTCATTCATATTTATATTTTTATTTTATTATTAATAAATTTATGGATGAAAATGCTCTATTAGTAAAAATTTTGCCGGTAATTTTTAGTCTGTCGATGAATTTACTTACAGGAAAAGCACATTAAAAAAATTATCCACTTCAATCTATTGGTATTTCCCTTGAGTATTTTTTTCATATAACCAATAGAAATACAATGTGCAAATCTACCGATAATAAAACAATGGTATTTGCAATAATGTTTTTTCAACTCACCATAATATACCGACGTCGGATTTAATCTGTCGATAATACACTATTTAAAAATATTTTAAAAAATCTATTAAACAAAAGTAAAAAATAATTAAATTAATATAAATTAACACTCAAGAATTGAGTTGCTTGGAAAAAAGAAGAATAAAATCTACTCAAATAAATTTGCAACAAATAAATAAATCAACTAAAAACATTGGTGATTCCATCAATAATATTTAATTTAAATTTTTAATTTAATCAAAAATCTTTGAAAACCATCCTTTCAATATCACCGATGACTTTTCAATTCGTTAGTGATTTCATCTATAAATAAAAATAATTAACAGTGCAATTGAGAAGTGAATAATTTCAAAGCTCTCTTGAAAATACTAATAGAATTAATGTGTTGGTGATACCTTTGTAATTAACATGATAAATAATGCTAAGAAGAAGTGAATAGTTTACCAACGAGTTTACAAACAGAATTGCCAGTGATACTAATATCGTCAGTAATTTTGTCGATATAAATGACATATCATTATACTTTTTAGTTTTATTTTAATTATTTTTTTTACTGTAATTATCTTGGTATATAATGAGAGAATATTTATATCAGTGTTTACCAATGGATACAGTGAGTGAATATTTCGTTGGTAAATTTACTATAATTTAATGACATAAACATTTTGTCACTATTTATGTTTGTATTTGTCAATTTTATTGGCATAAATATTTTGTTAATATTTCTATTTATATTTTGTTAATTTTTTGATGGTGTAATTTGATGTCTCAGCTACATAGGTGACAACGAAACAATAAGTACATATGCACGTAAAAATCATTCTTTCATAAGATGATACAATTCGGTAAGAGCTAATTAACATTCCATTGATATTTCTATTTATATTAGTTAATTTTTTGATAGTGTAATTTGATGTCTCAACTACATAGATGGGCAGCAAAACATTACATACATATACATGTAAGAATCCGTCTTTCATAAGATGATACAATTTGGTACGGGCTAATTATAACTTATAACTTATTCCTAATTTGATAACAAAACTAATTATATAATTAATATTTTTTCTTCCATAAACTATATTAAACCTCCCTCAATGATTCTCTAAGCATCCCATGGATTGCCTTCCATAAATATCTCAAAACTCAAAATTAACTTAAATCAAAAAAAATTTCTGAACTCAAATCTGTTTTTTATATGTTTTTTTTAAATTAAAAAAAAAACATAACATTAACTCTTTTTATCATATCAAACTATTTAACATAAAAATCAATTATTTTGATAGTCAAAATCATAATCCAGCAAACCGCTCTCCTCCACTAAAAATAAATTAAAAAAAATTAATACTAAAATTGAATTTTTAAAAAATTAAAAAAACCGGTTATCTTATAGCTAAAAATGATGGGAGATTAAAATAAAATTTTCAAATAAATCTCAAGGTCATCACCCATTTTTCCAGTTTTTTTTACTTCAATCCTGTCTTTCAATTCAAGCCTCCCTCCCAAAAAAAATATGCAATTGAATGATAATTTGGGTTCATAAAAACTCAATAGTGCAAAATAAAAGTTCAAGAACCAAATTAATAATTTTAAAAAAATTCATTAGTAAAATCTACATAACAATGAGTAACAATGAGTATGAATGAAGTAAAAACACTACCTCTTTGAAGTTTTTACTATAATGTGAATTGATTATTGCTTTGATATAACACTATATGCATATGCATTTAACGAGTGACCCTAAATTTTGGTTTTCCTTCGAAGAAATTATCAGGCTTGTAATGCTAAATTATGTGTATAACCTAATATGTGGAGTGAGATTCCAAGAATGTTCTCAATGCTACTTAATAATGTCTCGTTTGTGCCTATAGTGGCAATCTGTGATGAAAGCGTCCTAGCATCTCTCCTTTCGTTCAGCATGTTTCAGCTGGACAGTGGAGGAAGCTTCAAAAAAATTAAGCTGCGTAAAACATATTGCAACATAACAGTCTTCGGATTAGCATGAAGGCATAAATTCACTTAATCAGTTAAAAACAACCATTCCAGATGTCAACAAGCATGAGAACCAATTGCTTCACCAAAATTAAGATTCTGAATGATGCACAATGCCAGCGTATACTGCAGGATTTCTAATGAACAATCTTCTAATTAAGATTTTCTCCTGTTAGGGACATAGTGTCCAGTTTATCAGGATTTCCTGGAATTCACTTTCTGATGCCTGCCCCACCAAAACCACATTGACCCAAAAGGAAAAGTTCCATTACAGATCTGACTACTTCCACACAAGATCAAATGCCAGTGAAAAATGTTAAAAGAAGAGAGACATGATCAAATGCCAGTGAAAAATGTCAAAAAGAAGAGAGCTTGGATCAACTCTTAGGTATGATTTCGAGCAGAGAGAGAAGCGACCTCCAATTTTTCAAGTTCAGCGTAAGGATGATAATGCTAGTTCAACATTTCTTGAGATCCGATCATGTATTGGCTCCTGCAGGGAAGAGGCAAAATTCTGTCAATTTCATCACAAGCATGAAAGAAAAACAAGTTACATTGCTTGGTGGCATAATTATGTCTGCTGAAAATGAGTTTTACCTCTGTCAATGGCAACTCAAATTTTGATTTTGTTATTGTCTCATACAAGAAAATATACCTATTACCAAAGGGAAGGGTCAGCCAACTAACATGAAACATGATGGCAAAAGAAGCATGAAAATTGTTGGGAGTGAGTTTTGCAAGTATTGTCAGAAATTACAAATAAAATGAAACTTAGAAACCAACTTTGTCAGGACAACCTTGGAATAGAAATTCCACAGCAACACAGCATAAACAAATTACATATGCTTGGTGTGTACGGACTCTACTTCTTGTATTATAGCCATGTAATATATTATGTAGTCTCTGCTTTCCAAAAAAGGATGCAATAAATGAAAAATCAAGGCTGGCAAGAAGATGTTTAGCCAGAATATTCAGACTTCAATTCTGGTTTCTCATTTTGCAGATATCCTGGCACTGACATAATTTATGAAAGGCAACATAATTTCAAGTCAAATCATATACTTTTATTATATATTCAGACCGAGCAGCAAGCACTATGCAATTCATTCGTAAAGAATAGAACTATATAGGGAATTAGCACCCTGCAATCAGAAGGCAGCTTCACATAATGATCAGAATTAAATATGCCTACACAGCTGAAACAACTACACAAATATGAACTAGTTACAATGACTAACAAGCAATCATAACCAGCCAGATATAAGGTGTGACCCTCAAAAAAGCTTCTTTCCTTATATTAATCACTAAAGTGATCACAAAGAATAAAGAAATCCTGATAAACTGGACATTATGTTCCAGGAAACAACTACCCAGTACAATATAAGTGGTTACTTCAACTACACAGTAAAATATAGGTCAATTTTTATCCTGGAAATGAAGAAATCCATTCATAAAGAATGCAATAAGTCAATTTTCATCCTGGGAATGAAGAAATGAACTGGAATGGGGAAATTCCAGTCAGTATCAACACATTGCACTCAATAAATCTTACTGTGACAAATGCTTTGACCTAAATGGGAGTGTAATCCCCTCTCACCGTTAAATGGAAGAGAACAGGGGAGTTTCAGATTAGATTGGTAATCAGAAAACAATCCTAGTTAAGGTGGTTAGAACATACATTTTTCATCAATTCACAATATATGACATTCAGAAGAAGAATTTTTGGAAATAGACCATTGGATTTCGGAGGTTTTCAGAACCCCCTTTAGCAGTAACTATCTTACTCTTTAAATTCCATGTACATAGTGACCTGAATAAAGGTCCAATAACATAAAAGACTTACTAGCTAAGGTGGAGTAGAGCATATTTTGTCTGGTTATAGGCAAGAATACTCCTGACATTTTCATCAACTCACAATATATGACATTTGGAAGAAGAATTTTTTGAAAAAGATCATTGGATTTCGGAGGTTTTCGGAACCCCTTTAGCAGTAACTATCTTGCTCTTTAAATTCCCTGTGCATAGTGACCTCAATAAAGGCCCAATAACATAAAATACTTACCGCCAAGCTAGCTCACAAACAAGATCTTCAGGAGCATCAGGTAGGACCTAAATATTGCATTGACAAAAGACATTTAGCATTTGAGAACAGGTGCAACCGATGCAAATGTAATTCCACTTTTTAAGTTGACTTGCCTTGTCTTCATAAGGATTGCAGTGATCCTTGAACCATAACCTCAAGAACTCCTAAGAAACATCAAATCTTTATGAAGTCAGGTATTATCATGCTTCCAGAAAGTAAAGAAAAAAAGTCCATAACAATGCTCCAAACACAGTTGAGAAGATAGATGGTGCATACCTAGACATTTATTCACAAATGGACACACAAATATGTGGAGATAGAACAAGCAAACATTTAAAACCCAAAAACACACCTTATCCACATTTTCAGGTTCGAGGCCTTTCTGAATCCGCTCCTCATAAGAATGGGCAATCCAATATCTGCTTGAGTCAGGTGTATGAACCTAAAATTTCAAGACGAGACAACACAGCAATTTTTTAGGTGCAGGGTGCATGACTTACTGCATGTGCGTGAGCTATCACAAAGAATGTGGGAGAGCCATGAATATTATGGTTCACATAGTTCCATACCTCATCAATCAATAGAACTGAGCCATCAGAGCCCTTTCCAAATTCGTACTTTGTGTCTACTAATATCAAGCCATGCTCTAAAGCCACACGCTGCAATTCCAAAGAAATCATTGAGCTAGTTAAATGGCAATTATAAAGCCCATCAGGTAATAGTCAGCATGAGCAAAAAAAGAATAAATGCCTTCTTGCAAATAGAATTTCGGAGGAAACACTGAAAGTCATATTTGAATTCAGAATCAGTTAAAAGTTACATAACAGCTAAAACTGATCAGCTAGCCTCACATACTTGGAAGTTTGTCTTATCAATACGATAGTTAACATGCCCCTATGGTAAAGTCATTCACTAGTCATAGAGAGTGACCCATGGGATCAACAGAATTCCTGATATTGCAAATAAAAATAAACACTGTATCCAGTAAATACACTGTATCCAGTAAATAGTATTAGTAAAGATACTAAATGGAGCTACTAGAAAGGTTTTGTAGAAAACATTTCTAATTGTTGATTCATGAAGCCTCAAAACAGTCTGAGCCATTAGGCTTCACTAAACAAAATCACACAAGGAAAAAATTTAACAAGTTAAAAAACAAACTCACCTGCCCATATGCAAACAGGCTCAACGCTTTACTACTGGCTTCACAATAATCAGCTTCAGTCATCAGTCCACTTTTAACTATCTGCAAGTAAAGGCAAGTGAACGAGATGGACCAATAAGCAAAGAAGCTGAAATAAGGCCAAAACAATAAAATCCCATAAATCAGCTCCGTGACAGAAACTCGGATGGCAGTGAGTTATTGTGAAAAGAACTTTCCTTGATGAAAATTCCAGAGCTAGTAAGAGAATTTAGTAACAAAAGTTTAGTGTCACTAGCATTATTCTTTCCGAAGTCCAAATTGGCATACAAGATCGAACCTCCTCAGGGGTTATAGGAACATCATGATCATCAGCTTTGGTAGTTGGAGTGAGTATATTTGAAGGTAGCTTTTGGCTTTTTACCAAGCCTGTAAAATAGTAATGGATCAGTTGCAACATTTGATAGTTATTGCATATGTATAAATATACAAAGAGGAGCCAACTGATGAAATGGAAAGTTCACCGTCTGGGAGGGCATTGCCACAGTAATTCCGGACACCATTTTTATAAACCGTCCATAGTGACGTATCAGTACTTCCAGTCACATAACCTCTAACTACAAATTCGCAACATAATTAAAATCAATTAAATTGTTAATCACCATATTCAACCTCAAACACCCAAAAACTCGTACTTACCAACAAATTCAACAGGAAAAACAGAACATTTCTTCGCAATTGTGACATTTTTATCGGGAGCTGATACAATAGCATTCTGGGTTATATGCCGAGTTCTATCAAACCACCATAGACTGGTCTCATTTAAAACCTGAAAGTAAGATACTACGAATTTTAAGAAGTTTCCGACAAATTTACATATTTACTATATTCGAGTTTAATCAAGCACGGGCTCTAGTGAACAGACCTGTCCTTTGAAGGGAATAGAAGCGAGGATTGTATCAAATGCGCTCTGCCTATCCGTTGTGACCAAAACAAGATAATCCCCACCATCATATATATCTCTCACCTACAACAGAAACCATACTGCTTAATCATCTTTGTCAATCATAACATTATTGGTATTGTTGTAATAGAAAGTAAAGAGAAAAAAGAGAATCAAATTACGATTACCTTGCCCCTAACTTTGGATTTGAGTGCAGGGACAGTCTTAAGAAGATTGGTCTCCCAGAGACAATTAGACAAAGAGCCCTTGATGGCACCAAGGACCTCTTCTTTGCGGGTGCTGTTGATTAGAGAATCAAGGGACAATTCTTGTTGATTTTGTTGTGACATGGAGATTCTTGGGTGTTTCTTTGATTTTGGTAGATGAAACAAGGGACTGGAAACTGGTAAGGATTTGGCGGGGTTGCGGAGGAGGGTTTTGGGTGGGTTTAAGCTGGTTCTCGCACACTGAGCCATTGTTAGCGTTTATCCGACGACGGATCCGAATGTCTTTCCTCCTCTTGCCCTATTGTATAGAGATAAGCAATCAGCTTTTCGGTTTCGCATCAAACAAGCACGTGGATGTGCTATTATTTTACGAATTAGGGTTCTATTAAATTCGATTTCCGGGTTACACCGATTAAAATTTTATAAAAGCCAAGCCTAATCTTAGAAAACTTAAATTAATCCATTATTTAAACTAATTTCATTTACTTATTTTGTGCATGTTTGTCATAGTAATTGTTGTTTTTTAATAATTTTTTATTTGAAAATATATTAAATTTAATATTTTTTTATTTTTTAATGTTTAAAATTCAAAAAATTAAAATTTTAATATTTTAATATATTTTAAATTAAAAAATATTTTTAAAAATAACTCTACATTGTAATAATTAGTTGCTATTGTTGTTTTAACTTTTAAATTATGCTTGGTTGTATGATAAAGCTTGTTATTAAAGTTTAAAAAAAATCTAAAATAGTTTAAGTATTTATATGAATAGTAAACTAAGTTTATATATTATTTTAAATGTTTTATTAATTATATATTCACGTTGTAACTCAAGTGTTTAACAAGGTGATGGATTCGAGCTTTACATCTTTTATTTTTTTCTAAAAAGAAATGGATTTGTTTTATAATAAAATGTGCATACAAGAAAAACAAGTGTATACATGTCTTTGTTATTAAGTACTGTTTACTTATTAAAAAGTAATTTTTTAAGAAAATATAAATTTTAAGAAAGAAAATTATTTTTTATATTTGTTAATGTAATAAAAATAAGTTAGAAAATATTTTTTATTGTTTGGTTATGCCTTGGAAAATAAACTAAAAAATATTTATTAATTTTTTTCTTAAATTTCTTAAAATAATAAGGAACAAATCTTACAAATTAAAAATTGAATGAGAATGAAATGGAAAAAAATATAATTTCATAAATTATCTCAAATAAAATAAATAATAATCAAAATAATAGAGATCAATTCTAAAAAATAAAAAACTAAGAAATTAAAATAATAATAATTAATATTTCATAAATTATTTCGAATAAAATAAGTAACAATTAAAAGAATGAAGTTCAAATTTGATAGAAAACAATTCAATAAAAAATAATAAGAAAAAAAATAACAATTATAAAAATAAAAATCAAAGTTAATACAAAAATTAAATTTTAGATAAAATTAAAAAATAAATATTCAAAATAATATATATATATATAGCAGTCAAAAGTTTGATGATCAAATTTGATATATTCAGCAAATAATATAATATTTCTAAATTTTTCACAACTTCCAAAAATATTTTCCTCTCAAATTTTCTAGAAAAACACTTTCCTAGAAACTAGACCAAATTTTTCTTTAATTGGAATGCGTTTTTCATTAACCAATTTTTTTAATGACAAACAAACATAGAAAAGTTTGGAAAGTGATTTCTTGAAAATCACTTTTCAAGAAACAAACATAAAGGCCCCGTTTGTTTGCAAGAAAGTAGTTTTCTTTTAAAAAGTGAATTTCAAAAAAAGTGAATTCCAGAAAAGTATATTTGGTAGTGTAATAAAAAATAAACTGGAAAACACTTTCCAGTATTTAGTTATATTATGAAAAATAAATTGAAAAATAATTTATTAATGAATTAATTTTTTTTCAAATTTATCGAATATATGAAAAATACTTAATATAAATACTTAATCTATTAATTTTATAAGAAAGTGAATTCTGAGAAACTATTTTCTGATATTTGATAGTGTAATAAAAAATAAACTAGAAAATACTTTATAGTGTTTGGTTATATTATGGGAAATAAACTAAAAAATAATTTATTAATGAATTAATTTTTTAAAAAAAAAATTAATATATAAAAAATATTTAATATAAATATTTAATCTATTAATTTTATAAAATATAACTATATATGTCATATGATATTATAGAGATGTAAACTTATGAAAGTTTTCATAAATGAAACTTATTATTTTTTTTTCAATTTTAAAAGCTTAAATATGTTTTTTTTTTCACACAAAGAAAGTCAAATTAGTTTATAGTAAGAGTTAGATATTTGGGGTTTTTTATAATAAAGACTTTTTTAAAAGATAAATAAATACAAAACTATTTTGATGGGTTTTTTGGATAATTTTTTTTTTTACGGGTATAGGCAATTATCCCTTTAATATATATCAAATAAGCATCAAGAAATAAATATTGATATCTAACATCAAACATAGTCATATATAAATATTAAGTTTTAAGTCATGTATAAATATTAAGTTTTAATATCATATACATACACATTAGTTCAAATTAACAAACATAAACATGTAAACATACTTGTCAAAAAACAAACATATAGTTTCGTATCATAGTCAAATCATCTTAACAAGTAAGTATGTAGTAGTGTTGGTTCATAAAATTTTGAACCTAAATTTTCTTCAACTTAGTAGTTTTTGCCATAAATGTTTTTGCCAACATTTCATTTTGGACCAAGTGATCAAATGCATCCTTAAAAGTGATCTCATCAAAGCTTTCAAATTTCATCACTTCCGTATACAGCGCATTAACATTAAGTTGATTTTTAATGAGGCTTTGAATTGCAAGTACTACATCTCAAATAAGTTTAGGCAACTTTTCAATACCATCATCTTTATACATGTGATTTCTTTTCCTATGTTGTCTATTTTGTATACTAGAGGAAGATGTCTCTTTTCCCTTAGAAGTTTCTTTATATTCCCCTTCATTTTCAATTGAAATTGATTACTCTTCAATGTTCTCTTCCAAATTGACATCAGCATATGATTTGGCATAATTTCTGGTTGTTATGTCTTCTCCAACAATAATTGTCATTGCCTCATACATATCAAGTTTTTTAGTTGAGATATTTATCATAATTAGGATGTGCCTGTTCATAAAGTTTAGAATATGCAATTATTTATTTTATTGTATAACATTGTAGAAACAAAAGTAAATATAAAAATTATACAGTATAATATTTATCATACCTTTACTTTTTCATGATATATATCTTTCGAAACTATAATCATCTTCAGACAATCATCCCAGCCAAAGCCACTTTTATTTTTAAATTTCGTTGTTATTTCTCTTTTTTTTTTTCACAGTTTAGAGATGATTGTCCACATGCTTAAACTTACATTGCACGTTGAATTTTTAATTGATTTTTGTAGCCACCTTAATAAAAGATTCTACGTTAAAGGTGGAAGAAAGTTTGCTTCCTTTGAGTGCCTCCTCAACTAATATCTTAAGTAACATGTAAAAGATAGGTTTAGACCATGTGAAGTGGTTGTCCTTGCATTTTTCATTCTGCATGGAACTCATTTCTACAAAAACAAATACAAATTTATACAAAATAAAATCATATAATATTTAGATTTAATAAATTTCATATAAAAACCACAAATAATAATTAAAAAATAAAAACATCTACTCCAAATACATAATAAATATAATACAAACTCAAGCAAGACATAATAAAAACAAACACATATAATTAACACTCAATTACTAGTTTCTTTGAGTGTTATAATCATTCCACATAGTTGATGCAATCATTTCTCTTTTTATTATCCACTCTCTATTATTTTCCCTTTTCTCTCGTAGACTTAAGTAGATTGTTCGTCTAATTAGTTCACTATCCGAATATATTTCTTCTATAAAAAAGTCATAAAGATCAACCCCCATTATGTAATTATAAATAATACAACATGCAAACACAATATTTACTTGTGTTTCATAAAACCAAAAAGATTTTGCATCAATTGATCTAAAATGACACTTTAAAATATCAAACCCTCGTTTAATAGCGATTCTCATTGAAAAGTGTTGAAAATTAAATAACTCCTTTTTATTTTCTAGTGAATGTTTTGTAAACTCATTTAAGTGATATCAAACTCCATGAAAAGAAGAACTAATTCCTTTTTGAATATTATAACCAGCATCACCAAGATAATATTTCTCTATAAATTAAAAAAATAAAACTTATTACTATCTTTATCTAATAAGACATTTTATATATTTATTGCATATAATGCATACTTTATTATATACCTTCTGGAATTTTTAAACCATTATATCTTGATAATGCATTAACTAAAACTCGTAAATCATGTGCACCTCCTTCCTAACCAGCTAAAACATATATAAACTTCAAATAAAAAATTATAGCTGCTAAAACATTTTATGTTGTTCCTTCTTTTTATCACGAAACTTTTCTTGTATCTTAACAAGAACATTTGCAGGAACATGGACACCATCAATTGCTCCCACACAATCCTATATAAACATAAAAAAATAATTTATAAACTTTTTTTCTAAATGTAATTAATTAATGTATAAAAATATTGGTATTTTTCTCATAACTTAAAATAAGGATAGAATTTCCGATTGTTTATTATCTCAGTTGGAACTATATCCTCTGAATCTTTAATAAGGTGTTTGTCTAACTTAAGAATTGCTTTTAAAACAATTCTAAAGTAACAATGGATAGTTTCAACAAACTTATAATATATAACAATAATAAAATGAAATCTTTGGTTTTGGCCTATAATTTGTAAGAACACAATTATTTACTCTCTAATAGATACATTTTAAGTTGATCGTAATAGGTCATAACTTGTGAAAACATCACACAATCTATATAAGACAATAGGTTTCATACAAATTTGTTCAACACAATGTCTATCACCTCGATTCAAAAGCTGTCAATATAGAATTCTCGTTAAGCAATTACATTTATATGTGATTCTCTATAATTTTTATTTCTTTGTTATTCAATAATAGCTACCCCTATAGCTATCATAGTTACAGCTGCTCTCATATATGCTGCATTAATTATCTTGTTATCCATAACATGAAAGTAAAGTTTTTTAATAACAAAACCTAAAAATTTAAGGAAATAAATATTAAAAAAAAACATATAAAATCTTTCACAATTAATACAATAAATTATGTTGAAAGAAGCTGACAATATATAATAGTTATGGTAATGATATCTAATTCCCTAAACAAACAAGGTCTTAAAATATATTATTTAAGACCATAACATTCAATTTCTCGATGATAAAACCATTTTGAAAATTATACAATTCATAAGTTCACAACGATCAATAGACATTGCGTAATGAAATCCATATAATTACCGATATAATCCCACAAATTTATCTATATGTAACGAATATAATCAAACACTAATCATAAATTAATCAAAGCAAAATAAAACACAAATTTATGTTATAATTCCCATCCCATTTCCCTGTTCCCATCCCCAATTCCCTAATTTTCCCTCTCGGTTTCTATGATTCCCCAATTCCACTGTTCTCATTCCCCTCTCCCTTTCGGTTTCTATAATTTCTCATGTTCCTCAATTCCCCTTTCCCCCATTCCTCTCTCCCCTGTTCTCATTCCGCTATTCCCTCTCACTCTCATTTTCTCTCATTCCCCTTCCCAGTTCTCCTCCCTCTCTTCCCCAGCTACTTATTCTGGTAACGCTGGGACTTGAAAAAAAAAGGAAGAGCAAGGGTTGATTTTCAACGTTGAGATATGGTGGCCGAATCCAGTAATGAGGTAAGAGGGAAGGGCTACTTTTGCTAGGAAAGTTTGGGGATTTTACAAAAGTATATTCACAGTAGTCTTCCCCCCATTTTGCTTCTCTCTATTCACAAAAATCTTCCCCCCTCCCCCCGTTTTGCCTCTCTATGTTCACAATAAACTCCCCCCCCCCATCGTTTTGCCTCTCTCTGTTTGGTTAGAAATTCCCCCCTTGTTTAGTTAGAAATTTGAGTTGTTAAATGTGAGTGATGAAGAAGAAAATTGTCATGGAAAAAATGTATTTTTCATGGATTGCTTGATGAATTTGGTTAGTTTTAACTAGTTGAATGTGACGAGTAAGATGAAGAAGAAAACTATGTTATGGAAATGCTATGAAAAAAATATGACAGGCAGCAGAATATCAAAGGATTTATGCTATAATTTTTACAGATCTAAATAAAGAAAAAGATAAGAATATAAAAAAAAAATAAAGGAAAAAATACCTAAAATCAATTAGTCCAGAAAAATGCTTCAATTGTTTCAAAAAAATGCTTCAATTGTTCTAGAGAAATTATACAGCTTCCAATTGTTCTTGAAAAGAGAGAGATATCGTAATTTGAAAAAATAAAAAAATATTTTTCTTATTTTATAAGAAGAAAAACACTTTTTTTTATAAAATAGCTTTTTAAATTTGACCAAAATTAAGTTTTTTTTTACTAGTTTTCCATATTATTACCAAACATGAAAAAATAAAAAGTGAATTTCAGGAATTTGTTTTTCTACATACTCTAAGAAAAAAGACTAAAATCTTTTTGAATCTAGCTTCCATTCGTTCATTTGTTTTTTTTTATAAATTTTATTTTTTATATTATTTTTTATTCCATGCTTTAGTTTTTGCTAAACTTTGTCCTTTTTTTAATCCTTCAATTTTTTTCTTTTTCCAATTCATCCTTCAACTTATTTTCTTATTATTTTATAATTAAGTAAAAAATAATATAGAAAATTAAAGTTATTAAACTCAATTTATAATCTGGATCACAAATTTGACAATTTAAACCACAAAGCTTGTGTTAATTCAATATATTGTCATCTCAATATTAAAAAAAAAACATCTTTAATCTTTAAAAAAAAAAATTGTTTGGAGTGGGTCTTTACAATATATTTTTGTTTAAAGTCATGTCAAACTTACCACTCATATATAATACTAATTCACCTAGGCAAGAGAAAAAAAACATATTTGAAGTCATGTCGAAAGTTGTTATGCAAGTTTTACTATTTGTTTTATTATAATTTATGAACTTTTTATTTAACAAGGACTTCATTTTTAACAAGAAAAACATGATTGGTAGGAATTGAGATTATTTTGAAAAAGATTTCTATGTTATCAACTTGTGTTTCCTTTTATTTTATATATTTTTTTATTGGCAAGTTTTTCTCATCATCCAAGGGGACTAATGGGTAAATTTTAAGTTTAATTTTTCTAATACATAGTTTAACGCTAACAAGTATAGCTTTCAATCCAACTGAGTAATTGGTTTGAAATTTTATCAAATAATTTCATATGCCTTGTTATATACAATTTAAATTTTATAGTGATAGCACATCGAAAAAACCTTTGTATTAACTTCCTAGTTGGTAACTTACCAAAAAAAAAACTTCCTAGTTAGTATAGGATTTTTGTTTCATATTTTATTTTAAAAAATTATTTTTCTGTACTTGTTTAGGACTTTTTTTACCTATTATAAATAACTTTTTTTAGCTTATATTTATTAAAAGAAATTACAGACTTTGATTTCAAAATAATCTATTACATGTGAAAGATGAAATTCTCTTAACCTTATTCTTTATTAAACTACTTTGATATATTAAAAAATTAACTAGGTTTTATGATGTCTTATATACTTCTCGTCCGTGTTTCTTTATAGGTATTGAGTGGAGGTTCGATAACTCATTATCTTCAAGTCTCAATCCAAGTAATCATTGTTTCAAACTCAATCACAAATTGAATTTAACTTTCTTGAGAAGAGTTTATTTTATTATAAATTTTTAAATTTTTATATTTATGAGATTTGTATTACCAAAGATCTTTGGCACCTATAGTTTTAATAATTTTGATAGTGACAACAATTTAATGAATTTAATGTGTATCAGTATATATCAAACTTTAATATTATAGGGATTTTTCTACTATGTCAAATTAAAGCAAAATAGGTTTTTTAAATGAAAACATGTATTCAAGGTGTAATAAGTTTAATTTTAGTTGATTAAATCTTTATAAAGCCTAAATTGATATTCTAAAAATATTTTTTATCCAATCCAGATATAGTGAAAAATATTTTGGCATTATTATTCTCTTTAAATGGAAAGCATAAGACTTGATCAAATAACTTTTTATATTTTAATCATCCTAAACGTTTGTTATCTATTTCCAACTAAATGATTAAGTAATATTTTGGATGAGTCATGCATAACTTTTTTAATATTTAAAAGTTAATTTTTTTTAAATTTTATTTAACTTATTTTACATTTAAAACTCTTATTATAAACAACTTTTTTATCTAAAAATTGTCTCTTGACTCTTTTTTATATATATAAATAAGCCTTCTTAGAAATTCAAAATGTTGAGCTCCTATTTATTTGTTAAAAGTAATGGCCAAGTGACTTGTTCACTTCATATAAAAACAATCTTAATGCTTGCTAACTCTTTAATGTAAAAAGTTTTTATTTTTTTATAATTCTCCAAAAGCTTTAAATTTTATTAATATCAATCCTCTCTTTCATATTTTTACGGTAAATTACATTTTCATGAAGACTTGAGTTCAATTCATTTTAATCTTCTTTTATTGTAAAGCTTGATAAATCTTTGTGAAATATAATACATTATGAAAATATAAGTGGCAATTGAACCATTTGAAAAGAATTTAATTGTGACCTATTAAAAGGTTAAAATCTTTATCCTTGAAAAAAATTTTAAGTGAAATGTTTTCTCATTTTAAACTCATAAAAAAATTAGTATTTTGATAAGATTTTACTTGTAAAAAAAAAAAAAACCTTCTTAAGTGCTTCTATGACTTTCATTTTTTCTATAATTTTGCTTGAATCTCTATTTATTTTTATGTTTCTCGTTTGAATGGTTTTTCATTAGATTATTTGATTTATAATTATTTTGGTCCCTTTTTCTTTTTTCTCTCCTTATCTCACTCTTTTAACTTTTAATCATCTTTCTTCCATTTTTTTATTTTTTATTATAAAACTTTATGCAATGAAATAAACAAAAGTGCTAAAAATTATGAAATTGCATGGAAAAGATATTTTTTAAAATTTTTATATTTTTAAAAGTATATTAAAATATAGAGAGAAAAAGTTTCTAAGTTACTTTCTTTTAGCATACTTCACAGCTTTTTATGGAGGAAGATTGATTTAGATAAATATAATCATAGAGGAAGAGATTGTCAGTGTTGTGATAATTATTTGCAAGAAAACAAAATCATAACAAATAGTATAGTTTTTTAGAAAATGAGTATCAAACTTATAAGGACTAATTATGTTATTAAATATTAAAGTTTATCCAATTATTTACTATTTAATTATGTTATTAAAAAACCAAGATTTTTTTAGAATTTACCACTTAAATGAAATAAAGTGTTTGATAAAACTAAATTAAAAAAAGAAAAAGCAATGAATAGAGCTTAAGGTTGTATAGATAATAAAAATAAATCTAGTGGTTTTAATTTCACCTAGGTAATTCCACATAATTTATTATTCTTTGATATAAAATTCTAAATCTCTATGTTGATGAAAAGAAAAAATCCTTTAATTATTCAATATTTTCTCTTAAATAACATTAAAAATATCTCCACTTATAATTTAACATATCTCTATATAAATTAATTATTTGAAGACTCTTTAATTTCTTTCAATTTGTTTAAAATAAAATAACGCCAATCATGGTAAAATATCTTTATCTTTGGCTCAACTAATTATTTTTTATTCTAAAAACTTCTAATCATAAATTATATCTTGGTGTCATTATGATTCAATAAATGTAATAGTAATAGGCTAAAATTTATAAGCAATAAGATTAAGGATAAACACTCAACATGAAAAAAAAAAGAATTAAAATATCTTGGAATTTAAATTCTATAATCAAAACTACATTACATTAAACCTTAGAAAAATAAAGCTTAGTTTATAATGAATATGAAATAAATCATGTTCTTATTAGAATACATCAAAAGTAAAATTAAGGATAGGATTAAAACTAACATTGCATTATAACATCTCGTTTCTTCTGGTTCTCTCCTTCTCAATTATTCTCCTTTTCAATTGTAAACAAACCCTCTTTTATCAACTCTAGTCATGGTCTCTTCCTTGATCTCCTCTCTTTTAAATTCAAAATTTGCTTTTATATGTCTCATAATTTTATTTTCAAAATTGATGGATTCTGACCTCCAACTTCTAATCCTATTTTTTTCATCATATCAACTTATTTTAAAAATTCATAAACATAAAGCTTTAGACCTTTTTAGTTTTCTTTTGACATCAAGATTGCATATATATAGAGAAAGTTATGTTTAATTTATCAAGACATGCTTTTGAAATTTCTAGTAAGGAAATTTCTTTATTTTTACAATAGAATACTTCATTTTCTTTCTTCTTTCTTTTCTGAAATGTGTACACAAATTAATCAGACTTTTTAAGATAAGGTTTCTTATTTAATTAATTTTTTAATGTGCTTCCTCAATCCAATTAAAGATGATGTTTATCAAGAGTTCAAAGGTTTGAATGTTGAATTTTACTTGAAAGGTCATGATTTAATGAATTTATCTCTCCTTACATGTGAAAAAAATAAATTAAAAAATAAATAAATTATAAATGAGGATTATTTTCTTCTTAAAAAAGGATCTCTTTCCATAATTTTTCAATTTTGCTTGAATCTATATTTATTTTTCTTTTCCTTATTTGCATAATTTTGCATTATATTATCAAGTCTTCGTTATTTTGGTCCAATTTTCTTCTTCTTATTTCACTACGTGGTATTTTTATTTTTATCATCTTTCTTTCCCTTTTTCATTTTGTAATATAAACTTTACAAATAATTAAATAAATAAATATGCCAAAAATTATGAACTTGCATGGAAATTATATTTTTAGAACTTTCATTTTCTTAAAAAAAAATGTCAAGTTATGACATGAAACTCTATAGGCTACAACAATAAGTTTCTTTGTGAATATAGGTGCATTTCATTAATAAAAAATCAAAATTAATAAATAGTTGAAATAAAACTAGATAAACAAACCAACTCTTAAAGTGTGTTTGAGAGTGTGGTTATAGTTGCTTTTTAAAATGTTTTTTATTTAGAAATACATCAAAATATTATTTTTTAAAAAAAATTATATTAATATCAGCATATCAAAATGATCCAAAAACACTAAAAAAATATTAATTTTAAGCAAAAAATTCAAAAAATTTTAGAATACAAATTAGATTGCATTCCAAACAATCCTTAACACTTTATTTTGACTTCACATCTTTTTAAGAAATAAAGACATGTAAAATAGTTTTTTCTATATTATTATCATATCAATCATTTTTTGTGCGTCTTCTTTCACAATAGTGTGACTCTCAAGTGAAGAATGTTTTTTAACAAAATCTTCAAAGGCTTTACCATCAACATGCTTGGTTTCCCATTATGATTTTTAATTTATCTATATGTCCTTGAAGAAAAATTGAGCAATTATACATTAGTTCATGCAATTCTCTGGTCATTTATAATTTCACTTAAATATTATAAATTAAGAGATACAACGTAAATTTTGTATGTTGATTGAAAATAACACAAATCATCAAGCCATATTATAAGATATGATATAAACTTTTTAAAATAAATTAAAAAACCAATATATTATCAAATTCAAAATGAAAATCTATTGTCTTTAATCTAACTGCTAACATTCTTGTCCAAATTTAGGGAGTTGTATCTTAGACTAATAGTTCAAAAGTTAGTTTGGTTTAGATGTTGTGAAGATCATATGTGAGCTCTTTCACGAACCTTTAAAGTTAAATTATGGCATAGCTATAAAGATTTTGAGTTTTTTTTATATGAAATCTATGAAAAAAAACCTCATACACTAATGTTGTAGTTGTTGATGTTGTCCGAAAAAATATAATTAGCTTGGAGGCAAGATTTATGTATTGGATACTCGGTTAATTTTTTAGTTTTGATAATTTATTTTACTCTTTCTAACCAAGATGACTAATGATTGATGTTTGATATCTACAAAAGGTCCTCATTGATGAATTTGAAGAATCCTTGATATTTCAATAAATATCTTTTTTAAAGAAAAATATAATGATATTTTAGAAAGATTAAAAATAAATATGTAGTGGAAAATACAGATTCTAAATCTCTCATTTGAAGAATTTCTAATGTATTTATAGTTCATCTTTTTTTTTTATGGAGAAGGTAAGCTAAAATATAAATAAAATATCTCTAACTTACCAGAATAATCATAAAACTTAAGATTCTTCAAAGCTAAAAAAAGTATAGACTCAATATCTAGCTAAGCTCAAAAATAATAGATCTGACAACTCATCAGACCTATACACGTGTAGGCATATTGTTTGGATGAGCTTAGAGATGATAAGTCTATAAACTTGCTAAATTTGCTTAACACTTGATAAAGTTCAAAAATAATAAGTTTAACAGCTTATCAAACCTATATATTTATAGGCTCAATACCTAATTGAGTTCAAAAATAACATGTGATATCTATATCTTTATTTATTCTTTTAAAAAATAGGTTCCACATGTAAATAAACAAAAAAATAATTGATATATCACTTAGCAAACATCAAAAAACGAAGCTCACGATCAACACCAAAATCATAACAAAATCATCATTTTTGGTGTTTTTTCCAGCAAAAGAGTCATATAATCGAAGTGCACTGCGTTGCTAAATAATCACTTAATTTGAAGGTTTGGTCTACATAATTACAGGGTGATCGTAATTATAGCAATGGATAGAAAACATATTGTATTTAATTTAATAATACTAAGGGAGAAGGGTTATAAAAAAAAACTATCAATTTATCTAACCAAACAAGTTTGCTTAGGCTTGTTATTTAAAAAACAATAAAAAAACCTCATCCTTGAGACTAAACGATCTGTAATTTATATAACATTTCTTCATAAAATTATAATTTTTTACATAATTAACAAATTTTATATGATAAATCTCCTTTTCTATTATTGAAAATTTACATATGAATAGAGCATTGTAAATTGGACGGACGAATGATCACATGTCTAAGAACACATCACGCCCTTCATTTGCATTTGGAAAAGAAAAGAAAAAAAACCCTTGAATAGTTGTATGCGAATTGCTAACAATTGTCAACGGGTTATTCTATTATTTTGTAACCAGATACACTGATTTATTAGTTTTGACAAACGAGAGGGACTAAAATCTAATTAACTTAACCTAGCATTTCATTTTGTCAAATTTCCTTTTCTGCGGTGAACGAAGCAACAGTGGAGAGCTTGCTGTAATAAAATTTCGGCATCAAGAATTGAGTGTCGCTCTCATTTCTCACACAAACAAGAGAGAGAATGGACGGTGACGATGTGGACATGGCCGCTGCGGAGACCGCTGAAGCAGTACCAGTATTTTTCGTTCCTTATTTTTCTCGCTTTTTTTTTTCTTGGATCGGTTTTTAATTTTTACTGATACAAAGCACAAACACTCTTAATTGGTTTCTGATTTAGAAGAAAATGAAATATCTAATGTTGGGTTATGGTTGAAATCCGTAGGAACTTGATGATATGAAAAAGAGATTAAAGGAGATGGAAGATGAAGCTGCTGCTCTTCGTGAGATGCAGGCTAAGGTTGAGAAGGAAATGGGTTCTGTTCAAGGTTGTAATCATATATATTTATGCATATATTTGTGTGTATTTTGGGTATTTGCAATTATGGTCAAATGGGTTTTTGTTATTTTTTAATGGTTTATGATTTATTCTTCTATTTTTGTCTTTCATTATCAAAGAGGGTTTATGATTTTTTTCTCTGCAATTTTCTGTTGGGATTTTTTTCTTTTAATTAGTGTTGTGATAGGGATGATGGGGTTTTTTTGGAGATTGGAGAATAATGAGGTATTGTGGTTTGGATGGTCTTGTTAGTGTGAGCTTAGAAGTCACACATTTGTGTCTTTGTGGTCGTTTATCCTCGGTAGATGGCCTTAGATTGGTGGATGTTTTTTAAGATATGTTCGTTACTTAATGTTGTAATGAGAAGGCTTAGAAATGTATTGCCTATGTCTATAAGATTGGCTGCGTGAACGTAGATATCTGAAGAAGACATATATGCTAGTTAAGATGTTAGTTGGTTGAAACTTGAAAGTTAGAAATGCAACAAATTTATGATTTTGGAAAACTTCCCTTCTTAATATGAGAATATTTTGTAGACTTTTAAGGACATTAAATATTTTCAGAGTATTATGTCACGTTTTTTTGCAGTGATTCTTTAGCTGCTCCACTGAAAACTTAACAAGGGTATTCCACATTGGTGATCTGGATCGAACACTTTCTTTTTATTGACTGGTTCTATTTATTTACCATTGTCTATTTTCTCTATTGATAATATTCCAAAGACTTGGCTTGTAAGTTAATAAGAGAGGTGAACTGTGTGATGCCATTCCAAATTCCATTGCTTAAGATATTTTATTACGCCTCCTTTTATTGGTTGAAGGAAGGTAAGTGGGAATAATAACTGCAATAATTGGTATTTGTTTCTGCATGTCTTTCTCCTTCTTCCTCTTACTGTTTCTATGTGCAATTAGATCCTAGTGCTTCTGCTACTGCATCTCAAGCAAATAAAGAGGAAGTAGATTCTCGATCAGTGTTTGTTGGTAATGTGAGGCCTCTTTTCCTTATTATCTGTTTTACCTTCAAAGAATTGTTTTAGTGTCAAATGCATGTAGTGTGGATTATTTGGCTGGTGGCTTGTGTTGCATTTGATGCTTAAATGATTTCTTGACCTGGGGACAATCAATCTTCTACCTGCCTTACTTTTGTTGTTTGGTTTGCTGTAAAAATAAAGCAAATGAAATTGTTAAAGCCGCACCCTGCATATTGATGGGATAAGTGCCTTTTGGGATTCAACTTGTACTATTGGTGTACAATAATGGGTGAGGATTTGTTTAGTGTTGGTGAAAACTTAGAGTTGTCTTGAACATCATTATGATTCACTCCAAGAAGTAACACAGCTTCCTTTGTCTTGCTAACTTAACATGGTTGCAGGTGGACTATTCGTGCACCCCTGAAGAAGTGCAGCAGCATTTTCAGGCATGTGGGACAGTAAATAGGGTCACTATCCGTTCTGACAAGTATGGTCAACCAAAGGGTTATGCATATGTTGAATTTGTTGAGCCAGAGGCTGTGCAGGAGGCTCTCCTTTTAAATGAATCTGAATTACATGGCCGCCAGTTGAAGGTAAAGAAATTCTGTGTTTTTCTCCCTATGCAATTGATAGCTTCAGTTGCTTAACCTTGATCATTGTAGGTTCTATTTTTGTTTTCTGTTTTAAGTAGTTCTCAACCTCAAATTGATTTCTTCCTTTTTATTGTTTTGGCTTTGCTTTTGCAGGTAACTGCTAAGCGGACCAATGTACCTGGGATGAAGCAGTTTCGTGCTCGTCGACCCAGCCCGTACATGGGGTTTCCACCCAGGGGTGCAATTATGCCTCCTTATCTCTTCTCTCCTTATGGATATGGGTATGCTATCAAAGAAGTGCATTCAAAGTTTTTAGTGATTAGGCTCTTACTACCATCCTCGTTTGCTTCTCTCTCTTTTGATATTTGAGGATCAATGTTGTTCACTTAGCATATTTCCTTTGCACTGCAGGAAGGTAATGAGATACAGAATGCCAATGCGTTACAGCCCCTATGGCTGAAGTATGGTTTTGCTTGAGACAGCATTGCGAGCAGATAGATACATCTCTTCTCACATATTTTAATGTTTGGGTGGGATGAACAGAAGACGTTTCCCTGCATGGGTTGAAATGGTGTAATGTGAAAATGGAGCTTTGTTTTGTTCATGGTAGACAATTAAATTATTCTTGCTTGCGTCCTCGGTTCTGCCTATAAGTATTCTATCGTGAAAGCTTCCTCTGGTTGCAATATTGTAGGTCTTGTTAGAGGGTCCGTTCGCTGCTTCTGTCATTTCTTTAAATGAAGCCTCCTGTTTTCTGTGAGATTTTTCTGTTTGAGATCTCAACTGATGGTGCTATGATTTTGTTTACTGTTTTTTGCACCGCAGTATAAACCCTGTGTGAATTATGATAGTAGAAGACAAGGTATGATTTTAATTTATTGGTGGAAAATATTTTTGAGTTCTTGCATGCAAACTTATTACTGTATATTCTTTAGATCGTTGACTGTGTGTGTGAAAAAGAAAGCAAGCCCGAATAGTTAGGGTGCTAAGGTATGGATATTGTTTCTGCGGCGAAATAAAAAATGAATTTATTTTTTAGGTTAAAATTAATTTATCTTTTTTATTGTTTTGATGTGATGCTAGGAAAAATAAATTTAAAATATATATATATATTTTAAAAAACAATTGATACTCTTCAAAAATGGCTCAACAATACATGCTGGGCTTGACCCGGATAGAATCTTGGAAACATACGGGTCACAATCCCTACAAATCGGAGCCTTAAAACTAAAAATACAAGAAACCCCTCCAAGGCTATAACTTAGGTATCAAATCAGAGAGATTTTGACCGCTTTCTCTTTTCTCCAACCCGACCGGACTCGTCATCGAGCACGGTAACCTCTGCAAGGTTATTGCTGCTACTTGGATCATTTTACCTATTCTAACCATGTTGTTTGTTTTAAATGATTTTACTCTGTACCGGAACCGTGTACTGTATAGTACCTTATCATTCTACTGATAGGGCAAAGATTTGATGTTCATGCAAAGAATATCTTTCATGCATGCTTGAGAAACAGACAAATGCTTTTTACATAACTCGTGCATACCGCAACTAACGACGGCATAAAATGGATTTAAACCAGCAAAGAAACAAGGTACAGAATTAAAATGATATTTAAAAAAAAAAAATTTAAGCTTCTTGAAGCAAACTGTAATTTAAACAAAATTTGGTTTCGGGTTCCCTTATTTGTAGAGATTTGGAAATTCCTTCATCGTGAGCTCATGTCATTTGCCGTGACATTTGGTCTTTCAAGTTTCCGATGACCAAAATCAGATAGATACAAAGAAACACGGCAGACAGCTTTCCTCGAATGAACCATTTTATACTTAAAAACAGGAAAAATCCAAAAGCAAAGAGGCTTTATACTCCAACCTCTCCTCTCTCCTTGGCACAGGTGTTCAAATTCCGAGAACGCCATTGACTTCACTTTTATGTCTTTTGTATTATATTTACACAGTGCTTGATCTTATCCTCTTGTCGGAATCCGTGCAGATGGCCCCCATCAAGCCATCGGTGATCAAACCACCAAGTTTGTGGCGGTGGCAAAGAGATGAATCTCATCATTCCTATAAAGCTGCCATGATGGTCTCCGAGCCCCCAGCATCACTCGCATGCAGCCCCCCTTTCATCTTTTCCTAAAAAGTTCATAAAAAAGCCTCCATGGGAATCCTTCCTTGCAAAACAATCCAAGCCAATCCCACTTTATACATTATTTAACTTTTTTTTATTATATTATTTTCTCGTCTGCATTTTCCATATTCTTTCATAAGGAGAATTTACATGTCACCCGAAACGACAAACATTTTTCTGATGGGACAATAAAGAAAAGAAAAACCCTATCTCTTACATTTTTCCAACAACTACATAGCTTTCACTTTGCCTCGTCTTCGACACGTGTGATTACCTCGATGGGACCCATCACACAAGTGTCTTGCATGCACTTGATTGTGGATCCCACATAGCAGGCAACATATACTTCCTTCCGTTCACGCCATAAGCATTGAAGCTAGCACCCGTGACCTTATCAACCAGGACCCGGCCAGGATAGCCCGGGTACGACCCAGACCCGAACTGCCCGGTACAGGCCGAAACAGCCTCCAAAGGAGCGGTGGGTGGGCCCTGAAAATACCCACTATTGAACGGATTGGTAACGGTGTTAGCCAACAAAGTGGCCAAGTTGATGACCATTCCGTCAACACCAACGTCTCCGTTGGGTGCTATCAGCGGTGGTGTTTGTGGGCCATAAATTGGCTGGTGGAATGGCCAGGCACACTGACCTGGACATTGGATGTCAGAATTACCGACCCAAATGTACGTGCCCCGACCCGAGCGGGACTTCGTTGACCCGTGAGTCCCACACCTGCTCATGCAAAACCCATCAACGACGACATCTTTTGCCGTCAAAACTACGTTGATAGAGCTAACAGCGAAATGGGTTTTCGAAGCCAAAGCTATTAAATGTTGGGACTTTAGGATTTTTCCGAGCGTGTACTCTTCATGAAGGATTTGATGGCCTACGCTGAGCGTGGAGGAGCCACCACGGTACTTCTCAGTTGTTTTCCACCATGATGAGGTGGTAGGAAGTGGGGCCCCTTTGGAGTTCAAGGAGTTGATGAAGTCCACGATTATGGACCGCTGGATTGGTGTAAACTGGCCATACCAGATTAAATTAACAGTGATGTTTCCTTTTAAGAGGATGCCGTTATGGTATTTCAGCACCAAAGGCTGTTCTTGAACCAGAGCCGCGAATGAAGGGGCAAGGAAACAGAGGAGAAAAACCAGAGTGGCGAGGTTGTAATTAAAAGCCATCGGTAAGGGTAAATACCAGAGAGCAGAGACCAGAGAGTGGAGGCTTCCTTTTTCTCGGAGGGTTGGATTGTGAGGGAAGAAGGGCTAGTGGGCTATTTATACCGGGGGGGCGTAGTGAGGGAGACAGCTGGTGAGAAGGACACGTGGGAGGGTGTGATTGGGCGTTAAGTGTATGCTAGGCTGTAAGGTTCCTTTCATGCTGACGTGGCAGATGGGCTACAGTGTGATCTTTGGGTTTGTGGAGATTTCCATCTCGCGGGTCAGAAAGAGAGAGGAAGATGAAGATGGGACTTGTCAAAGGGTTTTTCTCTTTCTTTTTAATTTTGGGTGTGAGTGGATGGATACTCACGAGTACTGATGATTTCTCACATAAATTGATTTTCTTTTGTACAAATCCGAAGACACTTGTGTGTATTACAAGTCTCCCTGTATGATTTAAATCAGATAATCCGGCAAGAAACCAGAGCCATTAAAATGGATTAATTTGATATTTTGTCGATCAAATTGTATTTTAAAAAAATATTTAACTCCATAGATATTTCTCAACTAAATTATATTTTTAAAAATATTTAATTCTAAATAATCAATGCAAGTTAAATCTTGAGTTTATTTCCAATAATTATGGATATGGGTTTGAATTCTCTGAAAATCACTAGAAATTTATAAAATTATTAATTTAAAAACTTATAAAATTAGTTGAAATAAATACAAGTTATACTAAATAATTATTTTAATTTAAAAATAATAATAGATGATGTAACAATATTGATCAAGTTTCGAGTTTAATTTCTAATAATTACAAGTTTGAGTTTTTTAAAAAATTATTAAAAATTTATATAATTATTTGCTTTAGAATTTATAATATTAATTGAAATATATATATATATATTTTATGCATTCACGAGAGAAAATTTGATTTAAGTTTGAAGGTAGAAATCAATTCATATTCTATACAAGGAAAACCCATCCATGCCGATAGCAAGACAACCTCAAACATTAACTCTTTTATGTGAATATTAATGAACATGAAAGAAAGAAATACATTCGGTCAACCACTTGGTGGAGCCACAAAACAAAATTTTATTTATTTAATTCTTGAGAGCCATAGAGGTGACAACATCCGAATAAAATCATTTTTCTAATGAGAAGTTAAGCATGTGATCTATTCTTAATTGATTGGGAATCCAGAAATCTTTCTTCTAATTTTATTGCAAAAAAAAAAAAAATTAGGAACCTTGCCGATGATTATTTCGGGAACGTGGTAGCTTTTATTTTTATATATTTTTTAAAATATATTTATTTTAAGAGCATATTAAATTGATTTTTTTATTTTTTTTACAATTCCATCGTGCCAACATTAGAAATAAAATAAAATATAAAATATATTATTTTAATATATATTAAAATAAAAAAATACTTGAAATCCATGCATTTGAATTTCTTTCCTTTGAACATTAATTTATTTCCTACTAAGCGAGAGCAAAACACATATTTGAATGGTTTCTTCTCAACCCGTGAATAAAAAGCTATCACGACCCATCATTAAAATCATTATTATAAATTATTTTTTAAAATTTTTTAATTTAAAAATATATTAAAATATTAATTTTTTTTAATATATATATATATAAATAAAAAAAACAATGGTAAAATAAAAAACAAACCATCATTTATAACCACCCCCATCAAAAACCTCTAGAAGTCCTGATACATTGCATCCGTAACCCTACAGGGTACCCTACAGTGCAAGGTTATCCTGAAAGATCTGATACCGCTTCATAAATGCAGAAAGGGCCCACAGTTTCTGAGGAATGATGACATCAAGAATCAGGACACTGCTACAAGCTTGCTTATTGCGGTTCGATGGTTGTGTTCCGGTGCTTTTTAAGGATTTTATTTATCTTAATATTCTGCTGAGCAGAGGCACTAAAATACTGATTTGATGTTCACCGGGACCCACTTGGCTAAGCCCAGTACGCTTTGTCTTGGTAGGCTGTGGCCCGTGGAGGACCTCCACAAGGGGAGGGTATTTGCCCCTAGTAATAAAGCCATGTTTATGCTGTGCTCTTCATTTTTCCTCGAGAGAACAAGGAAAGGACAAACGTTTTTGCTTTCGAGGGAATCAAATGAACAAGCATCCAAATGTTTTTGAGTAAATTTTAATTATTTTTTTTTGCCACTTTTTCTGCATTATTTTTTTTTTTATTTATGTGGGGTGTCCGGGTCAGCTTACGCGCACCACGACTAATCCCCACGGCCCACTAAATACCCACTTTTTCTGCATTATTTAGTTAGGTTTGATGTAGCCATCACACTATCAAGAGTTCGATAACCAATGCTAGCTAGGAAAACAAACCAATTATGAAGTGAACTTGTTTAGATCATCTTTATATATTTGGAGGAACCCTTTAAATATAAAACAAAAACTAAAATAATATAATTAAGATTCAAATAAATAATTTAAACAAAGATATTACATAAATTAAAAGGTATAAATATTAAAAAATAACAAATTATATATATATATATATATATTATTCGCTCGTCACTCTAAGATATAAAATCAAAAGGATGCAAATATAAAAAACTCATCATCTTAAATATACAAATTAAATAACTACTATAAATATATAAAGTTAAAGAATAAATCAACTATTCACAAAAAAAATACAAAACTTGATGTTTTGTCAAAAAGTCATTTTCAATTCAAATTTTATCAAAAAAATATTAATTTATTATTTAAATTATCATTATATGTAACAACCCTTCAGTTATAGATAAACACTAAAATGATATAATTAAAATCCAAATAAGTGGCTTTGATAAAATAAATAAATTATACAAGTATTAACTACACATTTTTAATTTTATAAAAATAGAAATAGGCACGTAGAGAATTTAAAAATGAAAACATGCATAACTTAAAAGTTTTTAAATAAATTATTAATTCAATAATAATAATAATAATAATAATAATAATTTTTACTTGTTTTTGAAAAAAAAAAAGACAACTCTATTAACTGAATTCTTATTTTTTTAAAAAGAAGATCTTTTATTGAATGTATCAGGACAACTAAAATCTATCTAGAAAGTTCTGACAACTAAGAAAATAATCTGATATAATAATTATGTAAAAAAATAGTTTTACACGTCAGATTATGGCTCAATTATGCAATACATGAACTTCAACGTGGGATTCTCAATTTATAATGACATCTCACTCGACCTTCCATGGCTACGCGATAATTTTGTGGAAAGGTCCAATTTTTTTATTGTTATTATTAAAAAAGAAATAGAGACAAGAGACTTGGAGTTTGGTTTGGACGGGGCTTGGTTCGTGGTGTGGAGGTAGGGTGGAAGGCCAAGGTTGCGGCCGTCCCAATAGTTATTGAAAGACTCCAAAGGCTGCCTTTCGGGAGAAAGCAATATTGCAATGCCCAAGTACGCCAAAATGGAGTGCCGGTGCCGACTCTTTCTACCGTCACACGTGACTTCTACTTTACACGTTGATCGGCAATCCGCTGCCTTGCATTTCAACACCAAGACATTTTTTTTACTATCAGAAAATAAAAATATATAAAATTATCATGTTGTTTGAACTCTTGCAAATTAATTTTGTAAAATGCGTTTGGCACGGAGGTAAATGAGGATAAAAATTCACATTTTAGAAGATTTCTAAGATGTCCTATGCCTAATATTTTTTAATTACTAGTTAATCAATATTGATAAAAAAAAATAATAAATATAATAAGAAATATTCAGAATTGTTCAAGATTTTCATTATACACAACCTTATAAGTTAATTTTGACCTCTTATAATTTGATTCTTTATCCTGCTTGAGTTTAAAATTAAATGATATTATAGTTATTTTAATGTGATCAATTTAAAACTATATGATATAATCAATTAAAAAAATAAAAAAAATTAACATAAAAATACTTCTATCTTCAATTTATTACTTTAATTGGAGTGTAAAAATAAATTACATGAAAGTTGCTTTTGATGTCACTAATTAACTTATTTGATTTAAAAATAATTTAATTAATTATAAAAAAAGAAAGAAAAAGAAACCCTGGCCCCTTCTTACTTATCCCATGTTTAGAATTAAACTTGAATATTTTTTTTAGATTAATGTGGGTGTTCGGTTTAGTTTTCGCACACCACGACTAATCCCACGGGCCCTGAAGTTAACGATCATGTAAGCCTCTAGTGGCCATCATATAAGCAATCAAGGACTCGAACTTGAGACCATAAAAGAAACAAATCTCTTGATTTCAAGTTCTTACCACTTCACTGTCATCTAAATAGGTTGAATTAAACCTCTGAATATTGTTTGACACTTAAATGGACGTATATAAATTAATTAAATAATCAAAGAGAAATCCAGACTCTGTCATTTCTTAATGTTCCAAATTCCAGGATGTGAACAAATAGTAGAAAATGAAAAGAAGATGGAATCGCTGGAAAAGGTGGAAAAGTTATGTCAATTTCAGAGTTAAAAATGGACAGCTGATTTGTGATTACGTAGGACCGACAGACCCCGACGACTCGGGAACCCCCGACCTCCACTATTCATTGCATGCTTCTAATGCAAGCAGATGATCACCGGAAAAGGTGGGAAAAGTTATTTAACATTGTCCTTCCATGTATTCTTATCGAATTTACCATTAGTTGTTGATAACATATAAAAAATGGAGACATGCTTATTATATGTTAGAACATTTGTCGGGAATTACTACGAAATTGGTTGATACATGCTTATATGTTAGATCATTTGTTATGAAATCGGTGGGTACATGTTTATATGCTAGACCATTTGTCCAGAATTAATGTAAAAAATAAAAGATATAATTTTATATTTATAGTAATCCTAAAAACCTTTTAAATATCAAAAATCTATTTTTTTCTTTAAATAGTATCCATGTATTATCTAAGAATGATTTTAAATATTTAATTAATTAAATCTTTATTTGATTATTATAGGACTAAAATTATAATATTTGAATGGAGTACATTGTAATTCTTAATTTCTAAAATTATTTTTAATCAAATAATATTTGATTAATCATCTCAATTTAATTTTTAATTAATAATTTTTAATATATAAGACTCATTAGGTTCTTAATATTTTGATCCAAATATAAATTATTATTCTAAATAAATAGAATTACGTAAATCAAATTAATTAATTTATCATCAATTCAATAAATAATTAATTTATATTTGGAAATCAAATGCACTCGTCTAAGAACATGACATGACCCCCAGATATTACAAAAGTCATAGGTGGTTTGATTTAAAATTTTAGTGATTGGTTTTTTATTGTAATTATTATCAATTTATCAATAATATTTTAATTTATATATTTTGATATGAAATATGTCTTTGATATCAAATCGTATTTATTCATAATATTGTATTCATTAATTATTTGAATAAGATTTTTTTTTCAAATTTCATTTTATATTGTGCAAGGATTTAACAATTAATACTACTCAAGAACATGTAGAATATTTTCTCTAATTCAACTAGGATAATAAATATTTTATTAATTACTTAAATACCTTAACATAGTTCATATTATATATAATTACCACTCATTTGTTACCTCAACTGAGATAACATGTAATAAGATAAAAGTATAACACTATTTATATAGATAACCTAGTGATTTTAACTCTTAGAATCATTTATATAATTGTCATGTCAGCATTTTCATAAATACATATAATATTTTTTATATGAGATTTTAACATGCATCAATTTAGTATGTATATTTTACGACAAGTATCTATATATTATTTTAGATATTTTTTATATCTCAACTTATAAAAACAAGTGCTTAATTTTATAAAGAAAAAAATATAATACATATTAGTTTCTATGACTTCAATGAATATCTAGTATTTAAGAGAGTATTAACTAGGAATATTTTAAAAATAATGTTTTGATATAATATAAATATTATAATTATAATAACTTTATAATTTATTTGTAAAATATTTTAATCTCATGAACCTTGTATTTACTCTACTTTTATAATTTAAATATTATATTGATTAATATAATATTATATAAATTAAATTTATATTAATAATAAAATATTTATTTACATGAATATAATAATATTATATGTAAGTAACTCAAGTGATTTCATATAAAATATAAACAATCATGCTGAGAAGGTTTTTCTCTTAATAAAGAAACCAATAATAATAATAATAATAAAAAAGAACAAAACGATTGCATTGAGAGAAAATGAAAGGTATAAGAACAAAATCTTTAAAAACTACCCTGCACTTTTAATGAAATTGAACTTATTCATTAAACTTTGTTTAAATCTAATTTGAATTTTATTTGCCATCCCTTCATGGATTAAAGTTTGACAGTACATGCACCCATTAATTATAACTTATAACATAATATGTGGATTAAAATTCAAAAGAAAAAAAATAAAAACTTAATTAAATTGGATATGATGGACGGGTGACAGTTAACAAATTATTAATATAATCTGAACTAATTTATTTTTACAAATAACTTTAAAATTTCATATTTCATTCGTGACTTTAGAGGTTTGGGTCTTGCCGTACGACTGCTTTGAAAAGATGTGGGAGGAACAATTTATTAATTTTTCTTAAAAGTTATTTTAAATTTTAAAAATAAATATATATTATCTTTATCATAGCTCTGATAAATATAATATTTATTTATTGGTAAAAGACAGAAATTAAAATTATTAAAACTCTTAGAACTAAAATTAAAATTCCTTACAATCATTAAAAGAAAATTCCAATTTAAATCTTTTATTGTTCACTCAATCAACAAGCCGTATATTGGAATTAATGATAAATTTAAGAACACGTCAGGAATGCAGAAATCAATTCAAGTGGTAGGGCCTTCTTTATTTATGAGTGAACGAAGGCTTATAATCTTGGATGTGTGGCAAGATTTTCAATGAGCGTAATAGTATCATAGATATTATTTTATAAAGTTATTTTTATTTAAAAATATATTAAAATAATATATATTTTTTAAAATTTATTTTTGATATTAACATATAAAAATAATTTAAAAATATTAAAATTTTTTTTAAAAAAAATTAATACATTTCCAAACAAAACACACTGTAAAACATAATACTTTACTCACAAAATTAGTCAAAGTTAAGGGCTCTTGTGTGATGTTGAGCATACTTGAAATTATGGTAAAAATATATCAAAATAATATATAATTTTTATTTTTTAAAATTTATTTTTCATATCAACATATCAAAATAATTAAAAAATATAAAAAATTACTTTAACTCTAAAAAAGCTCAATTTGTTTTCAAATGACTCAACTACAATAAACGGACTTAAAATATATTTTCACTGCGTGGCCTTGCTTTTCGGAAAAACTCAAATTTTTTTAAATTATTATTTTTAGATTAATATTAAATATAAATTTTAAAAAGTAAAAAATATTATACTAATATATTTCAAGAAAAAAACACTTTAAAAAATACCATCAAACACAGGAAGAAGAAAAAAACCCACCTTCAAGCTGTCAAACACTGTCTTAGATCTTAAAAATAAATAAATAAATAAAACTGAGCAGCTAGACTCATCTGATTATAACCTGAAAAATTTTGCAAGATGGTTGAAGAGTTGGTGACCAAACTATTTATCGTGGTTACTGTAGCGGAGGCTATATGATTGAATGTGCAATCAACTCTCAAGATGAAAACAAAACCATCAAGTGAATGGCTAAAGAGGGGAAGATTAGGACAAAACCATCAACGTTGATCTCGATGACCTCATTAATGTCATGCCCTCCTTTCATGGCTACGAAATTGAGGCACTGAAGATCGTGCACTTGTCTTCCTGTGACGTGCATTTAACGAATTGGGGTCATGCCGTGGAAAATTGTTTTGCCAAAATAGTGTTTGTTTTTTTGATATTTTTTTAAAAAATATATTTAACTTGTTGATATTAAATATATAAAAAAATAAAAAAAATATTTTAATATATTCTCTAGAAAATACTTTATACTATGATATGAAACACAAAATTAATTTTTTTAATATATGTGAAGAAAAATTCGCAATAAAAGGGAGATTAAATTACTAAGTGTCATTTTAATCAACCAAAAGACTTGTAATATAATCAACAAATTATGTGCGTGTAGAATCTAGCCTCCACAAAAGAAATTAAATTCCAAAATTTGAAAAAGATAATTTGGACATGTTCTGGAAACTTTAGTATGCGAAAATTAATATAATCAAGTTGCTCTTATTCCTAGACCTTGAATAAAGAATTGAATGGCATCTTAAATGGACAGCATACAATGAGCAGTGGCAATAACAACATTGAGTGGTTAAGGTTAGGTCGAGCTCAGCCAGCTATGGCAGAAAATACAGGCAACCAATTACTTGATCATTAATTGGCCTCAATTCATAGAAATTCAGAATGAATTAAAGAGGGAATCTGGACTTGGAAAATAAGAAGCTACATGGCCCGAGGGAGAAAGGGATTGGTAGCTAGGTATGATGATTATCATGGAATCATATTATCATGATAACCACGCACCAAAAAGTCTAGAAATCAAGGAATAATCCGACTCGTTTTATTTTCTTAATAAATTAATAATCCTGCTCATCTTCCTTACTGCTTTGGATATCGAGGACTATCTAATCGATCCTTGATGGTTTACAAGTAGTTTTCCACTATATCTTTTGATATGTATTGGGAAACAGCCCCACTAGGCCCCTTTTAATAATACAGAAGAATTAAAAATTATACAAATTAAGGAACATGATGAAGTTTTAAAATTCAAAAGGCTAAAGATTGAGGTTTTTTTAAGTGCTTGCATAGTGGATAATTTTACGTTTACATCAATATTTCAATCTTTATTTCAATCTTTAAAACTTATAAATTTGATAATTAATGGTAAAAAACTTAATACCTGTAAAATATTTTTTTTTCATATAAAATTTAAGGAATAATTTTTGATAAAAAAATTTACAATAAATAAGAGACTTAGCTTTAAATTCTAAGAAAATGAGTGTTTATTCTTGTTTTTTTATGATAAATAATTTGAGAATAAAAGTATGAATATTTAGAAAATTGAAAAATATGAAACTTTTCATGTTGCTTGAATAGAGGAGTTTAGGTGTTTTTTTTTACTGATAGAATTAATAAAAAATAAATATTTCTTACACAATATTAATATTAGATAGATATCCCTTACATAATATTAATATTAATGAAAATATAATAGGTTTGTAGAAAACTTTTATCCACCTATAAATATAGGAAGATAATTATTCTCAACTTTTAACATTTTATGTTAAGAGTTACAAGAATAAATAAATAAAGTCAGTTTTGACCTAACATGAGACTTATAATAATCACCAATTTCATATATATTTGAGCCTTGAATGATCCTAAACCTAAGAGTGATGAGTCTAATGGCAGAGTTCAAAGACTTTAGATTTGACATCTTTTTAAACTCACATGTACTAGAGTTCAAGGTATAAATAAGTTCAAGAATGTTGAGTATAAAAACTCAACAAACTCACATGTATTAGGGTTCATCGCGTAACTAAGTTTAAAAACTCGCTAGACTTATATATACTTATTTTTTACATTTAATATTGAGCTAAACTTAATAATATTGGATATGACATCTCACGAGATTTCTATGTAGGTGCTCTTAGAGTTTAGATAAACTTGAAAATATTAGGTCTAACATCTCAATAAAAACCATATAATATTGAAATTTTTTAATACTAAAAGTATTTATAACTGATCTAAACCTGTACTAAAGTCCAAAATCTCCCAACTCAATGATCTATTTGAGTTTTAGATAACAGGGAAGGTTATTTACAAGTTATTTAAAGCAATCTTGAATATTTAAAAATATAGAGAACATGTATGTTGTTTTTTTTTTTGTTTAATAATAAATAGGTATTAGATTTGATAGATTAAATACGCTTTTGTAAAGACATTTCCATTTCATCATCAAATATATACTTATTTGACTATTGAATGTGACATAATGAATAATTGTTAGAAGATGGAACATGCTGGATGTCATGTGGGCTAAACTTGCCCAATAATTTCTTACTGTGACATTAGACAATAGTGTTTTTCTGTTTTTTAGGTCAAAGACTCGAGCAACGTGATGACTTATCAAGGGTAGTTTGGCATGCAGCCGACTAGTCACTGTTTATCGCTAGCTAGCTTCCAGTTCGATTCGTGCCAAACGTTTTGGTTTCTAACCGTGAGAAGACAACTCGAAGGATGCAAGCTATGATAGCGACAGTTTATCATGAAGATACAAGAATTTATCAAAGAGCTTGTTTAACATATATAATACCATTATTTTTCTCGTGAAGGTTTGGTATGATAAGCTTCTAATTTCTTCGAATTGTTTGTATTGATGGTTACCCATCATAGGCATAATAGGCATAGGTAGTCTTGGGGAGGGGGGGTAGGGTGTGTTTAAAAATATAATAATGATTATTTTTAAAATAATTTTTATTTAAAAATATTTTTAAATAATTTTTTATATTAGTGCATTAAAATGGTTATTAATATATTAAAATAATTTACAAATATTAAAATAATAATTTTAAGTAATTATTTTTAATTTTTTTCATAAAATGTCATTTCCAAAAGGAAACATGGTATTTGGATTAATCTAAGCCTATCCGTGTTTCTTTCAACTTGACAAAATTAAACTAGGCTATAAGAACTTGTTACATCTGCTGGCTTGTGATTTCAACACTTGTATGTGGCTTGCATCTTTCTTATAAAATATTTAAGCAAGAACTTCATATTATATAATGAATCAATCCTAAATAATCATATAGCTACAGCGAATTATTCTATAACAAATACCTAAGAAGTTTATCTTTATTGATTAAATAGCTATATTCAAACTTTTGGGAAAAAATTGAGGACAACACAATGATATTAATTTGAAACTTTTAAACCATAAAAGCTTAATTGAAAAATTACAGAATTTATAGGGATTATAATATAGTTTATTGTCTTTTTATCCCCTGTTGTTCCGAGATCATAATGTAGTGAACGCCAAAGAGGATATCATAATATGAGCATATGAGCAGGATGTCAACTTTTGAGATCCTTTCAAGGATTTAGTTGCTTTCCTGCTTATCCTTTTGTTTTAGAGGCTATTTGGTAATGTAGTTATAGATGAGGTTCACTTATAGTTATATATATTATTATTTGGCTGAAAAAAATGATTTATGATGACAGGACTCATTAATTTTACAGCTGTATTGCAAGTTTTGTAGATCATGAGGGAGAATCATTAAACAATGGAGTTATGCTTTATTATTGTACTGTTAATTAAAGTGAATAGTTTTGTTTTGAAAAATTAATATAGTTAATTGATTTTATTTATATTATTCATGTATATATGAATAATATTTTTTTTGTTTTTTTTAAAATTAGTTTAAGATATATTAAATTTACTTATAGTGTAATTTTTATTTTATTCGTGATAATATTTTACTTAATTTTATTACATGTTCAAAAAATTATGAAAACTATAGTTCTTGTCGGATATATTTTATATATAATGAAATTATAAACAGTTTAATGAAATAATAAAAAATATTTTATATAAAATATTATTTATTTTATAATATAATAATAATAGTTAAATCTATAATATTTAAATTAAAAACTATCAATATTAATATATAATTTTTAAAATTATTTTATAACCTCAAGTTCAAAAGTATTATTAACTAAATATATTAAAACTATTTTTTACTAAACCTTAATTTTAATTAAATATATATTTTTTTAAACTACTTCCAACTAAAAATATTTTTTATAAAATATTTTTTTTAACTAAATAGCAATAGAAAATACATGATATTAAGCTTCTGGATTACGTACGAACACCATGCAAGTCACGATGGAAACTCTAAATCTGGTGAAAGTTTCCTAGGAAATTTATAATGTTAATGATATTCGCTGTACGAGACTCGTATAAACAATCTTTACACGTTAAAATAAGCAAAAAAGTAAATATATATAATAATATTTGCATCATTAAAGAACTTCAGTAACTCAAACTTTCCCCACCAATATTTTAGAATTGTGATTATAGGTTTTTTAAAATTGTTTTTATTTAAAAATATATCTAAATAATATATTTTTAAAAATTTTATTTTTAATATTAGTTATTAAAATAATTTAAAAACACTAAAAAAATATTAATTTAAAATAAAAAAAATTAATTTTTTTAAAATATAAAAACGGATTGTCGAAAAGATTATTCCAAATCCTTCAATATGGCGCCATAGAGAGGATTCCAGCCAGTTTGACGGCTATTGATGTAATCTCTGCAGCTTTGGAACTTTCGAGTTTATCTTTAAATTTAATTAATCTTTTTGGGTTTTGGGTTTTTCGATTTGGAGGCTGTCATCCAACTCACCATGCCAAGTATTTATTCTTGCACATGTTCCACGAAATATGTTTAATTATTTATTTTAAGACTGTTCAGGAAGAGATTTATTAGCTTTGTTCGGCATTCAAATTAATTTAAAAGATATTATTCTTAAATTAATGTTTAGAATATCTAATGTCATAAATTCACTCTAAAAAGACCGTCGATGGACGGATTGATGAGTTCTAAAACGCAAGAATCCAACAACTTGCTCGAAACTGAGTAGAGTAGCAAAAAGCAGCAGACAAACATCACAAGTTGTGATGTAAGTTTATTACTCTAAAACTTGGCCACATCTTGCCTTGCATCGGCAGACACTATGGGATTTGTTGGGAGCCTCAATGTTGTTTGGTAGCTTTGACGAGGGTTGATTTGCAACTAGAAAAGAAACATGAAATGGATAGAAATAGAATGACGGTTATGCAGAATAACTGAACCGTGCTTTCTCATCGCAAACCGTGAAAAATAATCTTTGTATAGCAACCTCGATTTGCAGGTATATATCCCTAATGAGAATTTTATTTTATGGGTAATTTTAGCTTGAAAAATGATTCATGTTATTAAAAATTATATAAATTACATCTTAAAATATTATATAATAATTGAAATTATTGAGTTATGATAATTAATTAATAAAATATCATATTATTATTAACTAAACATATTATTATTAACTAAACAGTTATAAATTATAATCTCAATATTTTCATTTTATTTGATAAATATTAAATATAAAATAATATTAGTATATGTAAATTTCAAGTTTAATATTGAGACCTCTTAACCTATAACATTTAGTGCATAGTTTCCTGGCAATTTCATAAGAGAAAATGATTTCCGACTTTCTGCTTTACTATTGATTTTATTTTTATATATCTTGTTATATACATGCAGTGTCACGATAATTATTTTTCCATATCAGGATCTTCAGGGATGATGATGTTGGTGAAAAGATAAGGAATTTTTATTTTTTAACAGTATAAAAAAATAAAAATTACCACTTAATATTTTGGTTATTAAAAATCTTAACTGCTCTCAAAGTTTGAATAATAACAATAATTAGGTAAAAAAAATATTATCATCCTTAATACATTTTACTTTAGGTCAACTATATTGTTTATGTTTCTGATATAAACTAAAAAAATATTGTATTTTTAAATATCGATTTGTTTAAGGAAAGTTATTCTTAATTAAAAAAATCCTTATTTTATTAGGATAAAAACTTAATTATCCTAATATCAATATAAAAAATAAAATAAACTATCTTTTTATTTAATACCAAGAGTATATATGCAAGATTTTGTTTTTAAAAAAATGCTTAAATAACTTTATGGTTTTTAGTCATATGCAAGATTATATATATATATATGTATATATATATAAAATCTTTTAGACTTTGATTGACAAAAACTTATTTTTATTTGTAATAGAACTATAAAAAATAGGCTTAAAGAATATTTGCCAAACATATCTTTAAACCCAAAAACCCTTTAACAAAAATTATAGAAAGCCAAACAAGATACTAAACTCTTTGATCCACCTTATTTATTTATTTAATCTTTTAACCAAACTAAGTTAACTTACCATAAATCAAACAAACAATTCTGGTTTAACTTGAAAAATAACTCAAAAAAAAAAGTGAAGCAAAAATAAAAAAATATTAAACACCCCAAAAACACAAAAAACTAAAAAATTCTTGAACAAAACAAATCAAACTCATAAAAAAATAAAGAAAACAAAGAACAACAAAAAAGAACCCAACAACAAAAAACTAGATTTGATTAAAATAAAAACATATACATGTTGAAAAACATGAAATGATTAATAATTTAGAATTCATTCACTTCGATTATCTCTTAAACAATTTAAAACCAAAAATCACAATTTTGTTAAAATGAGTTTTCATTCTAAACTAAAAATTAAAAATTAAAAACTGTTACAAATATGTTATTGATGCAAATAAACAGTAGATTGTTGGTTAATCATATAAAAAAATATATTAAAATTGATCCAAATCAAGAAACTAATACAATGTTCTTTCTAAGAACATGAAGAACGTTGCCTATAAACCTAAAAAAAACCTAGCTATGCTTAGAAATAAGTATTTTTGGCTTCTAAAATATGCCTTTTCTATCCCAATAAATTACAATACTATACATAAATAATTTTAAATCTAAAAAACATAAAAAAATAAATATAAGATATCAAATTCAAAAACAAACAACCTAAAACAACTTATGTGTTTATGCAAAATAGATTCAAAATTAGACCTAGTAAACCGAGGATAAATACTTTTGCTTTCACATGCATATCTTATGCTAAATAAAAACTAAAACAATATGTGTGTGTGTATATAAACTTAAATAGAAACTTTAATATATCAAAAGCATAACAAGACTTCTAAAGAATATTATTAAATAAAACAACACATCAACAAAAAAATAAATACAACATCATTTGTTAAATATTCCAAACATCTTTTCTAAGCTTGTTACTATAAATGTAAACCAAAACAATTAAAAAAAACAACAACAAAAGTAGGCAACAAAAAACTTACTTTTGGTTCTTTATTTAGGATTTGATAAAATTCAATTGAGTCCTTGTTATTTCACTTGCTTTTAATTGTATTCATATTTGTCTTAAAACTTTTAATTTCATATAATTTCACTCTTGTTAAACTCAACTATCAACCCCAAAGTCGATCACTATTTTTATTTTAGTCATTGGTTCTGAATTTATGAATTTCGATCCTTAATTTACTAACAAACTTTTGTTTTTTTTTAATTTGACTCTTAATTTGTTCAATTTTAGGCTTTATATTTAGGTGTCTTTTTGAGTGTGGTTCTTCGTTTTGAATTTCTTCAACCAAGTTTTTAATTACCAATTAAGCCTTGATTTGATCTATTTATCTCTTTAAAATTGCAATTCAACATTTATACTTTAATTTGTTCTAATTAAAGTTTAAATTGACTTCAAAAATCATTTTTTCTTGTAACTAAGTTCTTAATAAATTCAATTAAATTTTAAAAAAATCCAATTGAGTCCTTAACTATTCAATTTTAAATTTTTCTCCTCAATTAAATTTGCATTTGCTAATATCTTCATCAGTAAAAAATATATTGTTAAATTTTTCAATCTTGTATATCTTGATCTTCCTTATTAGCTTTTAGCAATTTTCTATGTGTTCTAGTGTATTTTTCTTATATATTTTAGTAATTTTCTTCCAATATTTTGTAAATTTTTTATATTTTATTTTATTTAAATATATATCTAAAAATAGATAATAACACATTTTAAGGGATATAAACCCCTTGTACATTAAAAAAATAAAATAAAATACTTGGACGATTAGATTAAAGAGCAATCACTTTTGGCGGGGATCAGAAGAGTTTTCTTTGAGGATATTGTATTGAATTCGGGGACAATTTATGAACGTTTGCCTCATGCTTTTTTTCTTTCTTTCTGTCAAAGAGAGAGCATATATGAGCGTGGAATGAGCTCCTTCAAGCAGTAGTCATCCATGTCATGGGCTCTAGAAATTATGATTCATACGTTCTTTCATTTTCCAAGATTTCGACCATTCTTTACTTGGATAGATAAGCATGAACGTGTACACAAGCAAACGACAGTTTTTTTTTTATTTACATGGGTGTCCGGACTAGTTTGCATGCATCACGACTAATCTCCACGGTTCACTGAACATCCTGCAAGCCCAGTGAGCAGGTAAGACACCGCGGGGATGACAGACGTGCACGGTAAGACTTGAATCTGGATGCGGAGAAAAGGAACAAGTCTCTTCCACCGCTGGACTGGAACCTCACATGCAATAATCATTTTTATATGAATGAATTGCTGATGGGGTGGGGATCCATGAAATGAATTCTTTTAATTATTTGAGACAAAACCATTGAGTTTTCATTGTGATAATTTGTCTTTTTAGAAGAAGGTTAATAAATATATTTGGTTAAAATATTTATTTATTACAATATTTAGAAAAAAAGTCACAAATCTTGTTTAATTAGAAGTTTTTTAATTGATTGATTTTTATTTGTACTGTTTCAAACGTTAAATAATAACTTAATTCAATTTATACATCGCACACAAGTGTGGTTTTAGACAAACAATGTGGTAAGAGGTCACAGCCTTCCTCTTGGAAACGTCCCTTTCCTACATTTAAAAAATTTAAATGGCACCATTGGGACCGTAAGGTCTTGTAAAGGCTATAGCTACCTGGAAGCAATTCTCATCACCAAATAAAACTGCAATATTAATTTTCTTTTATTGTTTGGAAGTATGTTGATGATGTTTTTAAAAATGTTTTTTTAATGGAAGAAATATTAAAATAATATCTTTTTAAAATTTTTAACATCACCGTAAAAACTTATATGAAAAACAACAATTTAGTAATTTTTAGATGAAAAAATTATTTTAAAAATACTTAAAAAAACAAGTTGTAAAACAAAAATAAACACTAAAGAATTCCTTAAAGTACCATTATCATAAAAATAAAATAAACATTACTTGTGAAAGTTAAAATTATTAACTCAAACTAAACATATAGAGGAGGAATATGTTGAATCTCAGGGGATGACAAACTTCTATTAAGAAAAACGTTTTAAAAATAATGTTTATAAATTCCTTAGATTTATTTGTTATTTCTATTTTTTATGAATTTTTTAACAATTTTAATTATATTTAGTATTATTGACAAAAATACTATTATTAATAACGTTGTTGCTAATAACACTTTTGTTGTTGAGACTAATGATATTACAATCTCTACTTTCATGGCTCCTATTGTGAGCTCTTTTATTACTTTAGCTATGTCATATATTTAGCCTTTTCCTAATATTTTAAAGATTGAAGTTTTTATCAGAGAAAACTTTATAAGGTGGTAAGAGAGGATCTTTGATGTTCTTGACATGCATGTAGTTGCTTGGATTCTTATCAATCCTAAAACCAATGACAATGTTGAATCATGATGATACGATCAAAAGATTAATATTTTTTTTAGTGTCGAAGTAATAAATAACATAGTAAGACCGTGGTGGAACCACAAGAATGTTAACTATATAAATTATAAATAACAACAACAATAGTACTAATAGTAATACTAGTAATAATAATTATAATAATAGTTATTGTAATAGTAGTAGTAATAATAATAATAAAGAGAGCTTTGAGATGTGATATTGATATAAGGATTAAACAATTATAAAAACAATTATCAAGGTTAGAGGATCTACTAATGGTATTTCAAACAAATATAATATAAATTTTTATTACTTAAATGGAAACCACACACAAAGAAGATTCTAATCAGATTATAAATTAAAAATTAGTAATAAGTTATCTTATTCAAATAATGTTAATACTTGTAAATGTTGTCAGGTATTTATAATTAAAAATTATATTAATAATAAGTCAAGTTCCTTTTATAGCACAAGTGTCGGTTATACCATACGGTTGGGCTATGAAAGTGTCAAATATTTATTGTACTAAGTGTTATATAGCACAAAAATAGATTAACCATTTAACAAGTGAATTATTAATAGTGAATAAGATAACAAATACAAAACATGTTAGTATCAAACATTAAAGTCTATGTTGAGTTTATATTAAACTTATTCTTACATCATTAATGTAACATTTTTAACTTGACATGATAAACTTAGCTAAATATAATAAAAAAGAGAAATATAAATAGATACATTAAGAACATAAATAAGATATAAGTTAACTAGGTAAAGGAAAGAAAATGAGAAGCATAAACAAGAGATTAATATAAGTAAAACTTAAACATTACAATAAAAAGAGAGCAAGAACATGATCTTGATCTAAAAATCAAAATGCCTAAATACATGACAAATAGGTCAAAACTAGGAACTGTTGATTTATTGACTAATTGTTGAGTGAGTGGTCACATCTTAACTCGGTGACAATTCTTATCTTCTTGTCTGAACAAAATATTATTACTAATATCAAAATTTGGATGTACTTAAATCATGAAAGTTTTAGGAAATTTTCTCAGCATTACAAAAACAATTATGATAATTTAAATTTTTAGAATTCGAGATATGGGTTGAGCACTAAATAGTGTCTGAGCTGTAGGATAAATTTAGACTTTTCCATTGTTATTAAGATTTGGACTTCTATACAGTAGAATTGAGTCTTGCTTTTCCATGAATGTTTTAGGTTTATGTCTTAGCTTTCCATTCATATAGAATATACCTAAATCCAAGATCTACAACTCCATATATGACCTATTAATCGAATAGTGTTCCAGTTTGGGTTAAGCCAGCATCTCTTTTTTAAATTTGGTCTTCTATTTGTCATTTAAATTTTAGTACTTGAACTCATCAATCAATTTTTTCATTTATATGATGGGCCTACATTTAAGATGAACATTTACCATAAATTAAAGGTATTTTATGGTATTAGACTTATTAATATAAAACATGCTTTAGTTAAGAAGTTATTGATACTTAAGTACAAAATAATAATATAAAACCTTGATAAAAATACACTTTTAAATACTAATCATATGGATATATAAGAATAAAGTTAGTAAACATTCCATTTTAAGCACTCTTTCTAATGAGTTATTTGATGTGTTTTACAACTAAAAGGAGGCGAAGGAGATATGAAGCAATATGATAACAAAGTATACTATTGAAGATGTGAGAAAAAAAAAGTTTGTCATTGGAAAATTTTACCAATAGAAAATTATTGAAAATAAATACATCAAGACTCAAATAACAATTATCATAAAATGTTAGAAGATATGAAAGCTGGAAATATCAATTTTTATAAAGGACTCATCACTAAAATATTAATAAAAAAACTTATCAACTCATGAAGTAACTACAAACAACAATTGAAGAACAAATATAAAAAATTATCTTTGCTCGATCTTATCACCTACGTCATCATTAAAGACATAAATAGAAAGAAGTTGCAAAGAAAGAATGAGATAACCACCAAGGCAAATTTAGTCGAAAGGAGTTCATATAAAAAAAGATATGAGAATAAATTTAAAAATAATTATAACTTTAGTGGTAATAATTATGTTCAAACCCAAACCCAATAATTTGTTTTTTAAAAAAATTATTTTTTCATGTGGAAAACTTGGCCACCTTTCATGTCAATTCTGAAATAGAGTAACAGACAATAATCCTTCTAAAACTAAGGTAATATGGTTGAGGGAGAAGACATTATTGATACGGTTATTTTTCGAGTTAATGTGATGACTAATGATAAAAACTAGATGGTAGAATATACAGTGCTATTAGGCATATATATATATATATAAATAAAAAATTCTTCTCCACTCATACATCTTCTAAGGATGGAGAAAAAGTAGTTTTATCTTGAAGACTCAAGAACTGCAAATGTTGTTTATAAAGATAAAATCCTTATGTAATTGACTTTGGGTAAGATACTTGTTTTTTTTGGAAAATTTGGGATTAATGTAATGAGTGAAAATGCATTTTATTATACTTACTTGACTTTATTGATCTATGACATACAAGATTAGTACATGTTAGCTTATTTTATATTAAGAAATGAATTCATTTGGTTTTATTTTTTACTTGAATTCTTCATCTATGAATAAATATAAAAATTATGTTAAAGCTAAAATTACTAAGAAAATATATGTATCTGTTAATAAAGAAACTAAATTACTTTACTTAATACATAGGGACTGAGGATATTTAAAACAAATTATAATTAGAGGAGGTATAAAATATTATGTGACTTTCTTAGATGATTTTTCAAGATATACCAAAATTTATCTATTTAAAAGTAAAAATAAAACTTATAACATGTTCTTGTTATATAAGACAAAAATAAAAAATCAACTAAAAAAATATAATTATGGTATGATGAATGACTATCGTGAAAAAGAAGGTATAAGACATGAAGACATGTCACCTTATTCATTGAGTCTAATGGGATGGCAAAAACAAACAGTAGAACTCTAAAAGAAATAATGAATGCTATGCTAGTTAATTCTTTAGCACCTAATAATTTATGGAGTGTAACTATTTTATCTATATGTCATTTATAAAATTGAATTTCTTATAAGAAAACTGGTTTAACACCTTATGAATTATGAAAACATTACTCTTTTAATTTTAAATATTTAAAAGTGCAAGGGAGTCTAGCTAATGTTATAGTACCTTAACAAAAAAAAATAAAAATAAAATAAAGACAAGTTCAAAAATTTTTGTTGTGCATTTATTGGTTACATTGAAAATATTGTTACATATATGTTTCTAGTTTTTAAAAGTTATGTGCTATAATGAAATGCTATTATTGAAACAAAAATGCATAATTCTTTGAACACATTTATCCATTAAATAAAAAAAGACTTCTCATGCACTTGAAATCGATTTACTTTTATGATATCAAACTTAAAAGATTTTTTATTTGCTTCCGGTGCAAAATGTATTGTTTGCAAATGAATTCTTAAAAGAAAATATTTTCCTGATGATTCTATAGAAAGATACAAAACAAGATTGATTGTAAAAGGTTTCAGTAAAAAAAAGAATTATTTTGATACATTTTCACTTATAACTAGAATTTAATCAATTCAAGTTTTAATTGTTTTAGCTTACTTATATTCATAAACTTTTTATACAACTTGAAGGTTGTATAATTTATAAACAAGAGAATGAAACTTGCAAGTAGAAAAAGTCTTTATATGATTTAAATCAAGATCCTAAACAATGGCATGAGAAATGATGGTTTTTTTATGTTAGTGTGGATAAATGTGTGTGTACTAAGTCTATTAATAATTAATAAATGATAATTAGTTTCTATATAGATGATATGGTTGTTTTTAGTGTTAACATGAATGTCATGGATAACATACACATTTATTAACCTCTAAATTAAAAATAAAAGACATGGGTGAAGTTAGAATAATATTAGATATTAAAATTACAAGAAGAGTTAATAGTATAATGTTAACACAATAATAATTTATAGAGAAAATTCTCAACAAATTTAATCACTTTGATGTGAAACCTATGAGTACTTTTTATGATGGTAACATTCAATTAAAAAATAAATAAAGATGAAGCTATTTCTCAGCTTAAGTATGCTCAAATTATTGGAAATTTAATATATTTAATAAACTTCAATTGATCTAATATAGTTTACGTTGCATGTGGATTGAGTATGTGTGTGTCTGTGTATAATCTTAATCATAAGCATTGGATGATAATGGTTCGACTAATGAAATATTTTGAGAGGTATCATTGATGTATTCTATATAGTTGATTTCCCATTGGATTAGAAGGATATACCAATGCTAACTAGATTTTAGATTTATATGAGATTAAATTCACTAATGGCGCATCTTCATTCTTGATGGTTGTGCATTGTTTTAAAAATCATCTAAGCAAAGTTGAAATTGGTTGAGGATTTTTCTAACTAAAATTCAATTCAAAATAAAACCAACTTCTTCTATATCAATGCATTGTAATTGATAAGCAACAATAACCTTTATTAATAATAAATCTTTTAATAGTAAAAATCAACATATTTAATTAAGACATGATGTTATAAAGTGATTGCTAAAATATATAATTATTTCATTTGATTATATGAAGTTAAAAATGAATTTGACTAATCCTTTGATTAAATCATTTGACAGAAAGATGATATTTGAGAAATCAAAGGAAAAAACATTAACACTAATTGAGAAATTAAAATGATAGTAACCTAACCTATATGATTATGTAGCTTTATAAAACAAGTTCTTTCCTTTAATGTGATAATAGTGCTAAAGTGTAATTAAATAATAAATATACTAAAAACTTCTTAATAAATTTCAAATTCCTTCTAGATAATATTCAAATTACAATGAATATTTGAAATAACCTATATGAATGTGGAGTAAAGCTTCTCTAATTAGATAGTGACAAATTTTTAAAGTATTTATGAATAACATGGTGAAATAATAATTATAATAAATGCTACAGAATCAAGTCAAATAATAAAATTTCATAAAGATGTAATATAATCGATGAAATATCTAACTCATAATAAGAAATTTTGGGTAATAAAAGTTAAAAATTTCATGAATAATTAATTATATGAGTTAAATCTCATTCTTCTCACTTCAAAAGACACTAGGTTTCATTTCCTTTTTGTTTTTGTTTTTTTCACATAATCAACCCATTTAAAACTCGAAAGTTACTCATTAGATAAGAGCAAAGATTTTTCCATCTCAACATATTCATTTGGCTCCCAAAATAAAGCTGCCGACTTTGTGATCACTGCCTCCATTGCATGGCCTGTTTCTTCGATCACTTTATTTATTCCCCACACATACTCAAGCATCCCTAGTCACATCACAAGCTTCCAGCAAGCAACTCCTTTGTACTCGGTGTTTGGACGGAACACTTAAAATTAGCAATAATATGGTCGAAGAGGAGATCCTCTGCATACTGTGGTTCTAGCAGGCGCAGTCCTTGTTAAATTGAATTGACGAGACGGGGAACATTTATAATTATTTATAATTTCATTTTTTTAAATACATTTTTAAAACATAAAAAAAGGGGGGCTCGAAGACAACTAGCATAATTCATGTTTTTTATTCAGCTTGTGCTATCTTAAAACTTGTGTCCCAGCTAAGCAATTGCGTGGACGGAACGCATTTAACTTATGCAAACCCGATATTCCCCTCCTGTAATGATCGCCAGTCGTCAAGCAATATCTATAATAATTGTTGGGAAAATCTAGGACTAAAATCTATTTTTATGTCTAAAAGTGATGGGAATCGAATATGAGAAACATACCTATTCCTTAAAACTCAATCAAGATGTTACAAAAATGTTTGGAAACACGTGTAATTCGCATTTTAAAAAATCAAATGTTTTATATTTTTAATTGTTTTGATTTTAAAACTAATTTATTAAAAATAAAAAAATTATTTTGATATATTTAAATAGAAAAACACTTTAAAAAACAATTATAAATTACCTCATCCTTGCTTTAAGCCCTCTTTTCTACCTTAAGAAAAAAAAAAGCAAGACATTTTAAATCCTGCCATTAGATTTAGGACCTGCGATTTAACTCGTCTTTAGACTTCAATGTTAACTAGGATTTGTCTGGAAGGTTCAGAAAAAAACCGAAAGATTAAGATAATATATAATGCCAGCTGCCCGCGGGTGAGATGGCCGAGTTGGTCTAAGGCGCCAGATTAAGGTTCTGGTCCGAAAGGGCGTGGGTTCAAATCCCACTCTCAACATGTTTTTTTTTTTTTTTTTTTTTTCCATATATATATATATGATTTATTTATCGAATGCTCATAGTTTATATGGAGCAGTAAAATAGCAATTAAATTGGTTTCATAAAATCTGCAAGCAGAATTCCTTCCAAACATATTAAATATTCACATTATAAATTTCCTTTTTTTTTTCTTCCTGTAATAGGTATTACCTTGTCGTAAGATACATGCATGATTTAATTCTATAATCTCAGTGGTAATTGCAAGCAGCGGCTACTTGTAGGATTGAACAGAGTGGAGTTATTTTTTAAAGTAATTTTTATTTGTAAATGTAATAAAATAATATATATTTTTTTAATTTTTAAAATAATTTTTTACATTATCACATCAAAACACTAAAAAAATTATTAATTTAAAATAAAAATAAAAAAAATTTTTTTTTATTGTTTTGTTTTAAATTTTTGAAATAAAAAAAATAAGAAAGTATTTGAAATTATCATTTGCAATTCCTTTTCCGCGAAGGCGATGTACTCAATTATTTTAATTTTTAGGCTCGGGCAAGTTGGCCATGCAATGGACATCTCGAACAAAATAATTAGCAGAATGCCCCACATGATGGAGATCATAATATGCTGCAATCAAGTGAGTTTTGAGATTAATAAAAATAAATCAATTAAGACTATGTCTTGTAAACTGTATTTGAAATTATCCTTTAAAATAAATTTCAATTTAAAAAGCATTAAATTGATTTTTAATGAACTTCCACCAGTACTAAATTGGGTTTTTTCTTCTTTTTTTCTAAGCATGTATTCAAATTCATCCTATATATTTTCCTTCTCACTTTATGAAATATTAGTTTTACATTTATCATTTTGTGTGTTGAAATATATATAATTTAATCAACATAAAATAAGTCTGTTGAGAGAACTAGGAGATGAGGTGGGGGGCTAGCAGAAACCCAGTCCTTACAATTTTTTTTTCCTAAGCCTTCTTTTAACGATATTTATATTTTTAATTTAAATAATAAAATAATTGATATTTTAATCCTTTTAATTTTATTTTCTGGTTCAGAGAACCAACTTAGAAAGAGTGAAATGAACAGACAATATTTTATGTTGAAATGTGAATCGCCAACATGTTTTTTTTCAAAGAGATATGATATCACTTGGAAAACTTTGTCGTGAAGTTGCCATCAATTTGATTACCACTGAGGAGCCATCATCCCACGGACTATTTTGAAAAGTCTCAACACATGTGAAATGCCTTTCTCACGTGCCAAAAGTTTACGATGATGCTGTTGTATCACAAGTTGAGTCATAGGAAGTAAACTGGTAAAATCACCATCATTTTATTTCGACACATGTGATTTCTCTTTTTTTTTTTTTTTTTGTGATGAGCAATTTCGAGGACTCAGACCAGAATACAAAACGACAGCGTTGGTTCGGCATGTCGTACACAGCGTTGGTTCGAAATCATCATGGTTTTCTTTACGAGGAGTGTCCCTTTTCTTGCGTGTGTTTATATATATATATGCAGCCCGTATCTTTATTTTTGACTTATCCTGGTGATATGATTTAATAATCTTAAATTACTGATAAATATTTTTTTTAATGTTTCTTGGAATTTTTATTTTGTTTTTATTATATAATATAATATATTATTATTAAATATAAATTAGATAAGAGTTGATTCAACTATCTAGATTAAAATAAAACATATCTAGTTTAATTTAATTGAGTTAACCAACTGACAATCCAATAATTTTTTTTATAAGCTGAATTTATATGGTTATTAGTCTAACCAAATAATTATATTAATTAATTTGTTTTTTGCATGTAGAATTCTATTTATATACATAGTGGTTGATCTTGTGGTAAGAAGAAAAGAGTTTCACCTAAAGTACGTGGTTATGGTTGACGATCCTACTAGTAGTGCACAACATTGCTACAAGTGACACTAATGGAAGAAAAACCTATAATGAAAAGAATAAAAAAAAAATGTAATGAGTATTCCACATGTGGAGGTGGTCGATTGGTGATCATGCTAGCATCTCATAGTAGAGCTATCGGTAGAGAAACAAGCAATGAGGTGGTTGGTAGCTGTAGAGGCGAAGGTCATGGTGGCGGAGGAGAAAAAACAAAAACCTAGGGGGATTGTGTTTTTTTTTAAAAAAATTTTGCACCTTGTTTTTTTTTTTTTTAAAATTTTGCACCTTATTTTTTTTATGCTTAGGACATGGAATCAACCTCTATTTATAAGAGGTAAAAGATAAACATTTTATCTTTAACAATGCCAAATCTTAGCCCTTGATTAAGCCTTTAAAGATTCTAATTAGAGGTGATTATTTTTTATTTGATTTGGTTTTTACCTATGAAAATAATCAAACCAAATTTATTTTTAAAAAAACTAAAACTGAATCGAAATCAGTTCAAACCGACTTGTTTTGGTTTGGTTAATTTAGAATAAAAACAGAAACCTAATCAACTGGTTTGATTATTTCATATTAAAAACCAAAAACTACATTGTTTTTTGTTTTTAAAATTTCCAATGGGTTTGGTTTCGGTGTGGCTCGGTTTTTTTATTTTGACTTAGTTTTTTCTGGTTTGTCTTGTTTTTCTCAATTTTTGATTTGGTTTGATTTCAGGCTTATGAAACCAAAATTGAATTGATTAGGTTTTTAAATATTCTAAAAGGTTTTTTTTTCACGTTTTAGTTTTTTTGGTTATTTTTTTATGTTTCTCGGTTTAATCATTTTTTTGGCTTACCTATAATTCTAATTGTTGGCTCAAGTATACTTCTAACAATATGTCTTGGCCCTCTATCATTCTTATTTCATAACCATTATCTATGGCTTCAATCCTTAGTTCCTCTATGATCATTATTTTCTTATTTTTTTTTATAAAAATCTATATAATCATTGATGTGATGTCCCTTCTCTTTATAGAACTCATAATAATCACTCCCTTTTAGATGATGTTCATTATTCATTTTTAGAAACCCTACCTGTACCAATATACCATGCAACTTCTTCATAGATACTTTTAACCCTTTGCTTTGATTCCTAACCTCCACCATATTCACACCACTATTACTTGCAGCATGATTAGGTAGTGAATTTGAATTAACATTAAGCGTGCTTTCAAAAGACACGTACCTTATCTTGATAAGCTCTAGCAACCTCTTTTTGAAAGCATAACAATTTTCGATTCTGTGCCCTAGGTTACCAACATGATACTCACTAGTTAATTCTATTTTGTACTATATAAGAAATGGGGGTTGGGTAGTAAAAGGATTGGAGTGATGTGTCTAAGGCTTAATAGTTTAACATACAGTTCCTTTAAAGGCATGTGTAGTGGTGACAGCTATTCCAAATGATATCTTGTATTTGACCTTTTATAGTTGTTATGGTTGTTTGGTTGGTAATTTCTTCGATTAACTTGAAAAGGTTTTGCAAAGTTTATATTGGTGAATTGAGGGATAAGTATTTATAGCTTCTGATAATTTACTTTGTTGTCTTTGTACTCGTCTTCCAAGTTGTTAATATGACCTTTTCTTTTCCTTCCCGTAAAACCTTTATTCTCTAAAGGTTCTGCTATACGCCCAGTTTTAGTCACTTGTTTAATTCTTTTTACCAAACATTTAATATCATAAAAATATTAAGATAAGCTATCCATTAAATACTTATAGTAAGGTGTCTTAAAGGTATTGGTGAATAAAGTCACTATTTTTATCTTTATCAAAAGACGTTGGACATGTGTTGCGTCATCTCTTCATTTTTATATGTAAGCCCTTATTGACTCCTAGCTCCTTTTTTCCATTGACATAAGGCTTGTTCTATCCTGAGAAATTTCCAAGTTGAACTTGTATTGCTTAAGAAAAGCCTTCATCAATTCTTTTTATTTCTTAACTTAGCATTGTCTAACCTCATGTACTAGTTTAGGGCATATCTTGCTAGACTATCTTGGAAAAAATAGGTCAGTAGTTTATCATCATAAATCACTTGGGCTATTTTATTGGAGTAAGATCAAAGGTGAGTGCTTGGACATTTCAATCCAGTATATTTGATGAACTCTAGTATCCTAAAGTTCTTTGATGTTATAATGTTTGGTACAAACACACTTCAGCTGCTCACATGGGATCAAACTAATCATTACTCTCAACTGCTCTTAATCTTTCTTTTAAAGTAAATAACTTGTCATAGTTCATAAAATCAGTAGATCTATTGTTAGGGGGTCCATTTTCTGTTAAATCTATAGTGATGAGAGCTTGACTTAGCAAGATAAGGATGATAGGTATAAAATGTTGTTCTACTATTCAATCTACCCTTAAGTTTTGAGATGTCCCTAGCACATGAGTTATTGATGCTCCCATAATTGGTTAGGTAGATGATCCCTCCCTGTTTTTGGCTTTCAAAAGTTGCTAAAGCAGATTAGTCATGCAGATAACTTCATACTTTATTGATTCGAACTCATTCTGATAATGGAACTCTATGTGAGCTCTTTTCTCATTCTCCATTCTTGATCTTAGTTGAGTGTGATAAGCTTTGGAGGGGGGAGCTATGTTTCATGATTTGGAATACACATTATAAATTATAAGCAAATGTGTGATGAAAATGCAATGTATATGTGATGACTCTTTTTTTTTTGTTTTTTAGAATTGATTCATGACTTTTATAATCTTTTAGGTAAGATTTCTAAGCCGAACTAATTGTTGTAAAAAAATGTCTACCAAGTTCTTATAATGGTTGGTTACAGAATACATTAGAAAGAAAAATAGGTTATGGTTTTTCTCATAAATAAGAGTACTTGTACAAAGTAAAAATGAAAAAAAGCCTTATACATCACTACCCTAAAAGGCAATTCCTCCATTAACTAAGTCCCCAATAAAGAAGATGATGATCCTTATGTACTCTTGGTACTTTACAACATCATTTTAAACTTGAGTGGTTTGTTGTTGCAACCTTTCTGTATAATGGGTTATTTGCTCAACCTGTTTTATCATACATGTTATTTTATCAAGGAATAAGGTGTTATATACAATTATTACTTCTTTGTTGTTTTTAAAGCTTCATTACTTTTTTCTAATATTTGAACCCTTGCCTCCAACCATGCTACCTTATCTATTACCCATTGTAGCTCTTCTTTCTTGATATCTAGCTCGACTATTTTGATGTTAATTTGAACAGTAAAGTAGTTAATATAATCCTGATATTTTTAAAGTTCTTTCTTAATCTTATCCAACCCTTCTTCTATCTCGAAGTAATGGCTCCACAAATCCCTTAACTCATCTTCTAAATATTTTCATTGTAAAGCTATTCTTCGTCCTTTCGAAGACTCAGCTCTCTTCTGTTAATCTTTCATATAAGACTTATTGGCTTTCCTTGTACTTTTTTCTTCCTTAAGTTGTACCATATATTGAGCCTTAATCTTTTTTTTCTTTTTTTATGTCGATCTTAGTTGGTCAATTCTTCTCTTTCTCATCTTCTAACTTTTTTATAAGATAACTTCTTTCTTTTTTTAAGTAATCTATCATCTCTTTATCAACATTTATCTTGCCTTTTGTTTTCTCTTGATCTTGGCCAATTCTTTTTTAATGAACCTATTCTTGTTAGCCAGTTCATCATCTTCATTTATTTGATTCCTTAACTCATTCTGGACCCCTTTTACTATTTCCTCAGCTACCTCGACCCTTTTCTGCCATTCTTTCAACTACTCATCTCTATTTTCCAACTACTGGTTCAAGTAATTTCTTATCATATTTTCTTCTTCCAATTGCTTTTCCAGGAGTTGTTGTTGCCCTTTATTTCTGTTTAGATTAATTATACATCATTCTAGCTGCTCTCTTAACTCTTCCTTATTATCAATCATTTTTTTTGTTGCACTATTGCTGATGTAGGTGTTACAACTTCAGAAAGCTCTTGATTTCTTTAAATTGTATAATTATAGCTGAATGATGATTCAAATCTGCTTCTTTATTCCTTTTTTTTTTTTTACCAACAAGGGCCTTTCCTAGTCTTGTTGGATAAGCTCTACCTCTTCAAGAAATGGTTGATGCTTGAATATACTTGTGAAATTAGCAAAACCCAGAGTCCTTTGTATGTCCTACATTCCACCTAACTACCTTGCTACAAGTTCAGGTGTATAACTGATGTATCTGGTTACACAAATCAGGGGAACCCATGTCTTGCTTCCATAGCTCATTGTGCCGATAGTGTCATTCATCCAATGTGCTTTCCATTTGAAGTTGCTTTAAAGTAGTGCAGTATACTTGTCTATTTAAACCATGTCATCCCAATTCTTCCAAGTTTCCTCTATGGTAACATTTAATGGTCGAAGGTTAAACCACCATAAGTTGTTAAAGATGTCCCTTGGTTTTTCAATATAATTGATGATCCATAAATGCAATATAGGTTTGCAACATCTTATAGCTCCTTTTCCAAGCATTTTGTAATGGTTAAGTAACAACATGGTTTCGACCACAATTGCTGAAGAAGGATTGATTCTGTCATAATCATATTCTAGGAAAACATTTACAGCTTCCAAACTGATGAATCCAATTTTAGATGGAAATAATACTAGTCTAAAGATGGTAAAGACCACTAACCTATATCGTTCATCCCTAACTTACCTTCTTTAGCATTCTTCTTTATTCTAGCTTCAATGACTTTCCATTTAAAACCCCCATTAGCTACTTTACATTGACTGATTTTTTCTAAGCCTAACAAATTGACTACCTCTGAAGTTGTGTCTTTAAATTTCATCTGAGATATATTTTTTTTATTGTTATTTAGAAAATCCAGGATCCTTTCATATTCCTTCATGGTAGGTGTCATATCAATGTTCTTGAAAGTAAAACATCGATAACTAGGATCTTAAAATTTCAGTAAGGATTTGATTGTTGTTGCTTGTATTGGTAACCTCATTAGTTATGCAATTCTCCCATATCGTCTTTCGAAGAGAGTCTCACCCATATGTCCCATAATAAATAACAATTTCCCTAAGTCATTTACCATGTGATTTATCTTAGTAATGTAAAGCAATCTACTAGCGTCAATTATTGGACATTTTCTTTTAGCTATTTGGTTTAGCTCAGATTCTTGCCTAAACTCTTGGAAAGATAGGTACTTTGTCATGATTTTAGTTAACCTAGAGTGATTAATTTAACATGATTAATTTTGATGTAAGTGAAAGTATATATCTTGTGAAACAAAGAGTAGGTTAACTATTTAAGTCTCAAAAAGGTCTCATATCTAGCTGTGACGATCTTCATAAAGATAGTTTGAGGGCATTGTAAGGAACAGTTAAGGCACGTATGCCCACCATTACCAAACAGACACTCAAATATGCTTGGGTGTTTCACACATCTGAACCCTGATTAATAGTCATAGAGCAGATCGCTAACCCCCCTCCTAACTTAATGAGATCATGTGTGCTTCCTAAAAATTAAAGTATGTGATGCATGAGGTAGTTATATACTATACATGATCATATATATATATATATAAATTAAAGTGTGAATAAATAAAATAAGCTTATTAGCATAAAACACGTAAACCAAACAATTTTATCTATGAAAAGCAAGAATGAGAGTTGCCACCTAGTATTTAGGTCATTAGGAACCTTAACTAGTTTCAGAGATTGGGTATGAGGACTGATTGCTTAAAAAAATTATATTAGCACTCCAAATGCATTATGCCTAAGGTAAGCTACTTTTGTTTTATTGTCTGATAAAATCTAAAGTCTTGCCATATTTTCTAGTTGTTTGTCCGTTTATGGTATAAAAAAATCATTCTCGGTAAGGTGATCTTTATCTTATTGGGTAAAACCTAACCATTCTAACATCAATAGAAGAATTTAATATTTGAAATACATTTTACATATAAGGTCGTAACCCAAGATATTAAAAGAAAACAAAATATATTTATTTTTTAGAATTTTTAAAATATTGGCTTAGTTCTTGTAACTTTAATAAACTAGTTATTAAAATCAAAATACATGCTGATATATATTTTTGAATTTTTATTTTATGAAAATATGATATATTTTTTCTTTGAGATACTTGGTTGTATGCATGAAAACAAAATATCTTATTTTTTTAATGTTTTGACTAAAACCAAGTATTTTAATACCGAATTTTTATCTTTATAGTATAACAATACAAACCAAATATTAATCAAAATATAGTAAAATTTTTTTGAAATAATTTAAAAAAAAAAACCTTTTCCTTTTCTTGGCTAAGTTGGACCTAGCTAGCCAAGCCTAGTTATTAGCCTAAGCCAGTGACCCAAGTAAGCCATGCACGCATAAGATTTTACACATGTATGGAACAATACAAAAATAATTATATTACCTCTGTATTGTTCATGCTAGTTTTTGCAGATAGCAAAAACGAGCCCTTGGTGAAAGCATAGAAAGATGATCTTTTAGCTTTCGTGCGTTTTCTCTCTGTTTTTTTTAGACTAACATGCATCAATTCTTATAAAGATAGAGAAAGAAATTCGGTATACATGGTTTTAGAGAAGTGAAGACTATGGTGGTATTAACCTCCTCTACTATCTGTGTCCTCTTCTTCCTCTTCTCATCCTTATGTTTTCTCACTGTTTCTCAATCTCTCTATTTTTTTTTTTACTTATGCTCTCCCTCTCCTCCCTCTCTATTTTTTTTTTATGTTTAATTCCTCCTTAAGCTTTTATAGCCATAAGTCGTAGGTGTTTTTTGTAACGGCTAGTATGCACCTCGGTGGTGAGGGATGTTAGACGCGAGATGTGCCTCCTGATTGAAAATGGCTCTATTGTCGGAACAACGTCTCCTACCTTTATTGTCAGTTGTTTGATTTTAAGAAGACAATGAATAGTGCTTTAAAGAAATGTCACTTTTTGGATACTTCTGATTTGGTCATTGAATTTTTTACAATTTTGTAATCAAACTCCTAGAAAATTGACTTAAAATCGATATTTCTTGTAATCATATTCTCTATAAATTCAGTTAAACATTAGATAAAATTTTATTGAATCCATAAATATTTGATTTTAGATTTTTTTTTATCAAAAAATGAATTTTCCTTGTCAATAGGGCTCTCACCAATTATTGAGTCCATATACTGTTAAATTTTAATTCTTGTATTTTTTTAACATTTTCAACCAATTTCTAGCTATTTTATGGATGTTCCAACATCTTCTTCTTCTTCTTTTTTTTTTTTACTTCTATTACTTTTTATTTATTTTTTTATGTGAAAATCCAAAAATAAATAATAACAAGGGCTAGAAATGTTCATGTGAACTCTTTGATTTCGCAAAGAATGATATCAAATTTCTAATTCACTAGAATTTTATAGCTTAGAAAAATCTAGCATTCAAAGCACTTAATTATCTGTTAAGGCTAGAAAAGAACAAAACCTTTTGTCACAGGACATGTAAACAAAATTAGGTTTTATTTTCATTTGCATGTTTGCAAATGAACATTTTATGTTAATCACACTTCCCATCTTAGCTTTGTTTTGTAACTTAATTTTAACCTTCATTTCAATCAATTTCTTTTTTAAAAATACAAGAATTTCTCATAAAGGCATTTTGACACTATTTGGCCATTTTTCTTTTTTTCTTTTTTGCTTATTGTATGCATGTTGATAAATTTTCATAATAATAATAATAAAAATTCTAAGAAAAAGATTCTACATATACGGTCTCTGGTCTCTTGTGTTTGCACTTGAGTTTTGTTATTGAGTTTTAAATGATTGATTTTGTTCGTTTTAATATAGCTACAAGATGCTATTTTGATACTTAGACTTCTTTGTATAATTTGCTTGACAAACAAATTTCATAAAAATTTTAAAAACTTTTGTTAATGAGTTTATCATCTACTTGCCTAGATTTTAGCCATCAAAGAAGTGGTTGGGATAAAAAACTATTTTTTAATAGAGATTATAATGGGCACTTATAAGTTGAATTTCTTGATATCCATATTCTATCTATTACCCATCCTATAAGAAATTTAGATATTTATAACTTATTCATCAGGTTTCGGGTATCTATATAAATATTTATTTTCTAAATAAAAAAAAGTCTGATTCTAAACAAATCTAATATATAGGGATGTAATTAAGATAAAAAGTTAATAAAAAGAAGAAGAAAAAACAATTAGCAAAATTGGGAAGATAACTAAATTCTATGACTCAAATCATGTGAATTAGATACCTAATAAAAAGTAAATTGAAAAAGATTACAAATCTTAATTATAAAACAATCCAACACTAAAGGAAGAAACACAACAAATATTAAATTAAAAAAAAATCCTAAAAAAATTCAAGGCAACATAGGCTAATTCATCAAACTCAAGATCTAAGTGACGAGAAAAGGATAAACAAATATAAAACAATTAAATAAAATAATGAAGCCTAATATAAAAAGAACTTCTGAGTGATAGAACTAAAAAGAAAAATTAAGCTTCAACCAATCTATTATTAAATGATAAAATAATTTTTTTTTTAAAAATTTACCAAAGTAAATTTAACAAAGAAAAACAAATAAAGAAACTGATATAACCTAAATCATTTTTAAAATTAATAAGAAATTTTATAGAAAACAAATAAATAAAAATTACATATCTAATTTCCAATTGGATAAAAGTAGAATAATAAAACTAAACAACGATAAGTTATAAAAAAAACCCAAACAAACCCATGTAAGTCTCCAAAACATGGGTTAGACTTTAAAATTTACAATCCATGAATTTCTAAACTTTGATAACAGATTCACTCTTCAATTAGATAAAAGTAAATGATAAAACTAAAAAAACATTAGTTTAAAAAAAAAAAAAACTAAAGCAAACTCAAGTAAGTTTCCAAAACATGGGTTGGTCTTTAGAATTTGCAATTCATGGATCTCTAGACTTGGGCTTAATCAAAAAGTTAAATTTCTAATCAATTTAATGTTGAAGGATGAAATAAGATAAAAAATATCAATTTAAAAAATTTATTAAAGTAAAAAAATATCAATAAAAAAATAGAAATAAAGTTTGATAAGAGAAAAAACTCATGGGGGGTGAAGATGTAAAAAAACAAAAAACAATTTAAATAATTATCTAAAATAAAATAAATAAAAATAAAAATATAGATCAAATTTGAAAGATGAAATTAAAAAATAATTTTAATTTTATAAATTATTTCAAACAAAATAAATAATAACCTAAACAATGTAGACTAAATTTAAAAAAAATAATAAATTGATGAGTTGAGTTGAAATCTTAAAAGGACAAACTAAATAATCTAAGAGAAGAGAGAAAAAAAGAAAATAAAAAAATATCATCTCCAAACCAGAGATCCGTTGGTCACATGTGTAGGTATAGTATTTTTCTTAATAATATCTAATTTCTATTTAAATAAATATTTTTTCCTAATTCAACTTGACATTAACAAAAAAACTTCAATGAAATGATGAAAAAGCCTTTTAAGATAGCTTTATATATTTTTGCTTTAAAGATAATTAAGTAATTTTACCCTGTTAAAAAATTAAAAAGATTTTAAAGCCTTGAATATAATTTTTTCTGCTTCGTGATAATAAAATCATTTTATTTTGTAATGTTTTTTTTGAAAAAATAATCTGAAAATAACAATTGAATTATCATGAAATAATCATATTACTTCTAATTATTAATTCAAATGTGTCATGATTGAAGGGTAAATTTATTATTATACTGTTGTAATCATTATTATTTTGTAAATAGATTCATAATAATTTTATTCCAAGATTTTTTGTTTGTTAATTTTTTAATCAGGTAGTCCCTCCCTATGATGTTACCAAATTATATATTTTTTCTTAATCTTTGTTATTATGTATAAATTAATTATATTTTGTTTTAAAAATATCTTTAACTTAATTTTTTGATCTTATCTATTAATTATTTAATTTATTAAAAAATAAAAAATGAATAGACACAAATAATTAAATTATAAATGGGTTATACGAAATTATAGAATATAATTAATTTTTTTTGCCAAACTATAATAACTTATAATAACTAAGTTACAATTAGCTTATCGTGTAATTATAATTGCTTTTAAAAATATTTTTTATTAAAAAATATATTAAATTTTTTTAATATTAATATATCAAATGATGTAAAAATATAAAAAAATATTAATTTTTTTAAAATTATTTTAAAAACACAAAACCAAACCAATCTCTCTCTCTCTATATATATATATATATAAATATATAAAGAGCCAAAATAGATGCGGCAGAAGGCGGCTGCGGCTTTAAATATAAAAAAAAGCCAAGGAATCTAACGTCCTCGCCTGCGTTAAAAAGCCACATGGATTAATGAATATAATCATTCATTTAATCCCTTGTTTTCAAATAATGTTTAATTTGATTCCTTTTGTTTAAAAAATTACATCTTAGTCCCTTAATGTCTCAGAACTTGTTGACGGTTTTCATGTAAAATGTTTCTCCATGTTTATTTAAGGTCCCAGTATGATTTGTTTTCTTCAAGAACTTAATTTTCAAATGATACAAAGAGTAAAAAAAGTGGGATTAAATTATAAAATGATTAAAACATCAGTGATTAAAGAATAATTTACTCTGAACTAAGAAGCCAAATTTTCTTTCTGCTTAGGTGTGTAGACAAAGCAGAGTGGTAGAGAGTGAGAAAAAGATGATCAATTTAAGATTAACCTCTAAATAATAATACTAGTGAATTCAACTTAAGATTGATCAATTTATTTCAAGAACTATAATTGGAGAGTGGTAGAGAGTGAGAAAGATGGGTTGGAGAGGGATTCTGGGTTTTGAATATGGGATTGTACAAGCGCCGTTAGGACCTGATATTTCAGGTCCAGAGCTTGTTGCTGCTGTTGCTAATGCTGGTGGGCTTGGTTTTCTTAGAGCTCCTGATTGGGTATGTTTCTTCTTTGGTTTTGTAATCACTGTTATCAAGAAATGTGTTCTATGATCGATCAATGGTGTTTAGTGAATGGCGTTCTTTAATTTTTGTTGCTTCTGATATTTGCTGATCATTCCCTGAACTATGTTTTGAAATTTATCTTTTAAGCTATGAAACTGCAAAATTAGAGAGTATAAAGCTGGGTTTTCATTGGATAGCGAGTGAACAGACACTAACACTTAGCCTGGCAATGGACTGTGGTTGGTTATCTAGGTTGATCCATCCTGGCATTGGAATTCACTCTTGGTCTTAAATTATGAACTTTGATGAATACTTGTATAAAGGAGCTTATCATTTTTTTTAAAAAAGAGAGAGGAAGCTAGCAAATTTATATACATCTAATAGCCTTAAGTTTTTCGCGCAGCAAAAAAACGACTGTTTCATAGTTTTATAGAAATAGGACAATAATCTTTCATGAAGAAAGGAAGACCGAGGTTTGAGTCCTGGAAATGATTGTGGGGTTATTAACTTTTAGATGGCTAGACTGCTGATTAAATGTAAAAAGTTGTACTTTTTGGGATGTCTCTACTTGTACAACAAATTGGAAGAGTTTATGGTGGCTATGCAGTTTATGTCTAGAAGATTGTTCTAGCATGCATCCTATTTTTCTAAATTTCCATATCCTACAAATAACAGCACTGCAGATGATGTAATTGTATCTCATTTTACATGGGCCCCTATTCGTAATGTGGGAGTGAGTTAAGGTCCAGCTTCAAATTCGTTATGTATTTTGAAAAAAAAGTGACGTTCTTAGCATTACACGCAGAATAGATGTTTGAATATTGCAGATTACTTACTATGTATTCTAATTTTTAGCACAGAATCTATCACCGAAAAGAAAAAAAATCTAATCACAGTAGATGATAGTCTCAAATTTCTTTTCATCAGGAATCACCTGATTACTTACGGGAACTGATAAGGAAAACACGAAGCTTAACTGACAAACCATTTGGGGTTGGTGTTGTTCTGGCATTTCCACATGAGGAGAATCTAAAGGTTATATTGGATGAGAAGGTAGCTGTTTTGCAAGTTTATTGGGGTGAATGTTCAAAAGAGCTTGTGCTTGAGGCTCATCTTGCTGGAGTCAAGGTTGTTCCACAAGTAAGTCTCACATATGTATTTTGGCCAGCATAAATAAGATTTCTCTATCCTGCAAATCTTGATTGGTTATATATCAAACAGGCACTTAGACAGCCAGAGTCAAGTAGAGTTTAATCTTTATGTATCTTATTTTTAGACACCCTTGTAGTCATAACCAGCACAATAATCATGCTTTTTTGGATGCTTAATAGTGAATCGTGAACCAGGCTAATAAGATGTAGCTCAAAAGGAGATAATATTCTGAACATGCTATACCGTAATATGATTTATAAAATTCAGAGGAACAGAGTTATATTACGTGCATTGCTTTCCTTGATTTGACTTTAAGCTAGTTTCTATTGAATATTGTCTGACATTGCCCTCTGTTTTCTTGTTGACGTCTAACAAATCATTTGTAAATCCATTGAAGGTTGGGAGCTTTGAAGCTGCAAGAAAAGCAATAGATGCTGGTGTAGATGGAATTATTGTCCAAGGACGTGAAGCTGGAGGGCATGTAATTGGTCAGGTATGAGAGTTTCTGCCGTTCATAATTTAATTACTATATTTGTTCAGAGATTGTATGGTTATTGCTTGCCATTGTTTGGGGAGTTGATGATAGTGGGGCAGGGATGATCAAGTAGTAAAACTAAGGGCTGAGAAAATTACTTACTCCCTTCTAGAATTCTCTGCCATCAAAAAGTATTGCCCAAATAAATTATTTTGATGATCTGATGATTAAAGTGTTACCAGAAATTCAACTTAGCTGGTTTCACAAATTAGCAAACTTAATTACTCATAATTGAAAACATTGTAATATATTGGAGATCTTTTTGAGCACAACTTATGTCAATCTGTATATGATTTCTCAATCTGCTATTCTGTTTTTCTCCTTGTTTGTTACTTCTCATACTGCTTTCATGATCTTAAATTGTTGAATGCCTTTCTACCCTTGACTGTTCAGGAATGTTGAATCCCTTTGAATTTGTTGTTGATATACTTTTAGGAAGGTTTAATGTCAATATTGCCAAGAGTAGTAGATCTTGTTGGTGATCGTGATATACCTGTAATTGCTGCTGGAGGTATTGTTAATGCACGTGGCTATGTTGCAGCTTTGGCTCTTGGAGCTAAAGGGGTCTGTCTAGGCACGAGGTATGAAGAAACATCCTCTCACATACTTAAAAACTTTGCAGTTTACTGCCTTTCATGTTTGTTTTTATATTTACTTGTGGTCTTAAAACTAAAATCATATGCACAGGTTTGTTGCGACTATGGAAAGCAATGCTCATCCCACATACAAAAGGAAGTTAGTTGAGCTTGATAGAACTGAATATACAAATATATTTGGTCGGGCGAGGTGGCCGAATGCACCACAGCGTGCTCTGGTTACTCCTTTCTTCAATGATTGGAAGTCCCTTCCACCTCATGAAAATGAGATCAACCAACCAGTCATTGGTCGTTCAACAATTAATGGAGAGGTGAGTCTTTCTGATCTTTTCTTCCGTGCTTTGAGGTTTTAATCCTAAACACTTATCATTGCTTTCAAGGCCAACATAAATCCCTTGTTAATATCTTATCTTCACAAATAGGAAAAAGAGATTCGGCGTTTTGGAGGTTCTGTTCCTAATATGACCACCACAGGTGACATTGAGAGCATGGCAATGTATGCAGGTCAAGGAGTAGGCCTTATCAAAGAAATTTGGCTTGCAGCTGAAGTGATTAAAAGGCTAGTTGAAGGAGCTCAACAACTGATCCGTGAAGAATTTGCTGGTCTGTAATTCAACAAAGTTACAAAGCCCAGGTTAACTTTCAAATAGTGCTTGATCTGATTTCTTACATTGATGGATTGCTCACTCAAGCTTGTAAGGATGTTAAGAATTTAACCATTTTGAAATAATGCACGAAAATGTTTGGCATTCTGCTGATATGTAATAATCCTTTCCACAAAAAAGTGTAGCAATAATTTTATCAATTCCTTCTGAGCTTGTTTGATTTCTCAGAAAGGCCTTTTGTTCACCAGAACACTCTGCAATAAGTTTGGAATCGTCCAATGACGGAATTACATGCTCATACTCAAGTGCTCTCCATAGACACTTTTTTCTCTAACACGCCAGTTTCCTGACTAAATGTTTGGCAGGCAGACGAAGCTTCATTGGATGCAGCTGACGTGGGTTCATATTCCTTCAATAAAACGTTCTGTCTGCACTCTGCAATAATAGTTCATTTGGGCAATTACCATAAATTCCCTACTTTGTCTTCGACTGCATTTCTTGATGCAAAATTTGGAATTTTCATAAATCCTTCAATTTGGACATGAATGGCCTGCCTTTATTGGACAATAGTGATTATTTCGTTTGCATTTGGGAATGGCTACGACTGCATTTCTTTATGCAAAATTTGGAATTTTCATAAATCCTTCAATTTGGACATGAACGGCCTGCCTTTATTGGACCATAGTGACTATTTTGTTTGCATTTGAGAATGGCTACCTCATATTCTACTTGTTTTTTTAGTCCTTTGAAAAAACTTATCCTCAGCATACAGAGAGCATATAGGGAGACTGGATGATTTCATCCTATACTGATACATTTCTTAATTATTTAAAGCATTTATGATTGAATATCGTACACATAAAATCTCTCAAATTAAAAATACACTAAAAATAATATTAAAATTATTATAATAAATTAAATTATAAGAAAAAGTTGAAACTCTCTTGATATGCTCTTCACATGCACAAATCTTTTGATTAATGGTCAGATGACCTACCTTTATCGGATAATAGTGACTATTTCATCTACACTCGGGAATGACTACCTCATATCATACTTGTCTTTTTGATTCCCATTTGAAAAAACCTATCCTCAAGATACAAGGAGTCTAAGTTTCACCAGCAAGCCTGGATTTCACTCCATACTGATACATTCTTTAGCTGTTTAAAGCACTCATAATTGAATGTTGTACATATAAAATCTTTTATATTAAAAATACATTAAAAATAATATTAAAATTATTATAATAAATTAGATTACAAGAAAAAGTTGAAACTCTCCTGACATGCTCTTCATGCACAAATTTTTTTATTAATCTTTTGATTAATGGTCAGATCTAAACTTGTTTTGGATGAGAAGATATTCATATGAGCTCAAAAGCTTTAATTTGATATTAAATCTTAGATTTCATTTGAAAAAAAAAGAGAAGAAAGGACTTTGATCTTTTTTTTTTAATTTGATTTGATGAAGGAAATGACTTTGATTCCTTGCTTCCTTGATTTTATTTGAATTTTTTTATAGAATTTTCAAGTATTTGTGTTTGGTCTTCATTCTTAGCATTTTTTTCTCTTTTGTCTCTTGTTTTTTTTCTTCCTATTATTATCTTCTTTGCTTGCATCATTCTTTTTTATTTCACGGATAGATAAGTTATATGCAATTTATCTCAAATATCCTTTATCTAAATCTAAAGTGTATTTTAGAAAAATTAACATGAAAATGACTTGAAACACCTTTAGTTAGAAAGATATTAAAGTAAAAATCATGACATGTATTTAAACTGAGTTTTTAATTTAAATTATGCGCAAGCACAATAAATTTAATATAAGTCCAAACCTCAAATTCATTTTGTTTAGTCATAGAGAGCTTTGAGTCATAGACACAACTTATAGAAATTATAATGTCTACAAACACCATTATGATTAATTTACTTTTGTAGTTTTGGGATAATAATTTAATTTATCTTGAAATTATCCTTTTTGACTTGGAATTATGGTGGGATCAAAATGTTGATACGAGTCATAGTTATAATTAAGGTTTAGACTCTATTCTACCATCACCTTCACCTATGACAATCATTGGAACACCAACCTATATAAATGAATTAATGAATCTCTCACTAACTATACTATTTCTAAATTATTAACCTCCAAAATGGTTGAAGCTTTGTCTAAAACTTAGATCCCAACCATGATCTCTAAACTTATAGCTTTAGTAATTAGCATAAAGTTTGATGATTTCAACTATGACATATGGTCCCAACTTGTCAAGATGTACATATATAGCCAAGATAAGTTGGGTTATATCAATAATGAATTAACCATGTCTTTTGATACTGATTTACCTTTTGAAAATGGGGCACTAACAACACCGTTATTGAAGGATGGCTGATCAATTCCATGGATTCAATCTTAATTGAAAATTTCATTAAGTTCCTTATAGCCAAATAAGTGTGGGACTTTGCTTCCACCACCTATTTTTATTATGAGGACACTTATCAAGTTTATGATTCTCAATGTTGTGTCTCACGTCTTTACCAAGCAGATAGATCCTTGAAAAAAATATTATATTAGCTTGTAAAGGCTTTAGCGTGAGATTGATTTTAGACATCAAAATCCAATGAAATTCCTTGCTAACATTCAAAGGTATAATTATCTCATTTATGAAGATCAAGTCGATGTACTTTTTAGATGCTCTTAATGATAAACTAGATAATATTTGTAGTGATATGTTGCAATTGCACTTTTTTCCTATTGTAAAGAAAGCTTATGCTTATTTTTGTAGATAAGCCTTCGGAGAAATGTTGATGAACTCAAGTGATCATAAACCAGTAACCTCTTTAAAAGAAGTGTTTGTTTTTTTTTTTTTGAAATACCTGAAGCCTAGGATCACCATATCAACCCCTTAACATACTAGAAAATCTAGCTCTAAAGCCCAATCATCATTTGACCAATAAAAGTGCACTCATATTGGCAATACGAAGTGCACATATGAAAATTGCTTCTAATTGCATGGATATGTTGTCTGGTAGCATAAGCTTTAAGTTAAAAATAATAAACAAAATAATGTTAACATAGCTGCAAACATAGGTAAAGTTGTTGTAGCTGTAGCCAAACCATGTCTCTCCCTTATCCTTTAATAGAAGTCCTCCTTTATAAATTAAGGTAATCTTTATGATGCCTTCATTAATTATCGCTACAATATCGAATATGATGATTAGTTACTTGATTCTAAGGCCACAAATCATATGACCTTTGACCCGCGGATCTCTTATACCATTCTGTTTTACGACACACTTATAATGCTATCATCCTCTCTTTAATTATACAATACTTTGCTTGTTCATCCATTAACTCATAAGATACTATTTATAAGCCAAATTACTACAGACCTTAATTGTGTGGTATTTATATTTGCTAATTTTTATTATATGAAAAATATTCTCACTACGAAGATAATTAGGCATGATATATTTGGTTGTGACATTGTTGTTTAGGACATCCATCATTTAGGTATCTAAGAAATTTACTTCTTGATTTAGTTTCTAATATGAAGGCTTCTAAGTGACGTTATGATACTTGTATTTTAGCCATTAGTTATAAAGATAGTTATCCATTAAGTATGAGTAAAAGTGATACCCATTTCACTTTAATTTATTTTGATGTATGAGGACTATTTTTTATTTGTATTACCTTTATTGTATATTGATTAATGACATTCGAAAATGATTGCGCACATATGACCTAGTTATATTTGTTGAAACATAAAGATGATGTATTTATGTTTTTTCAATCATTTTATGCTATTATTTAGACTTAGTTTTCTACTCATATATAAATTCTTTATTCTAATAATAGTGAAGAATATGTAAATCATCACTTTTAGTCTTGCTTTCAACTCCATAACCTTATCTATGAGACTTCATAGTTATAGACGCCATAACAAAATGAGGTAATTAAAAGGAAAAAATGACATACTTTTGATACTATTCAGTCTTTTCTTCTTAGTGAATATGTTCTTACAAGATATTACACTAATGTAATTACCACTATAATTCATATGATCAACCATTTTTTGGCATGACCAAAAAATTTATGTCTTCTTTTAAAAGCAAGAGTGTTAAAGTAATAAATAACCTGGAAAAATTGGAGTTGAACTACGAGAAGGTTAATTGTATAAATTATAAATAACAACAATACAACAACAACAACAACAACAATACTAGTAGTAGTAGTAGTAGAAGAAGAAGAAGAAGAAGAAGAAGAAGTTGATGAGAACTTTGAGATGAAAGATTAATGTAATGATTAAACAATGATAATAAGAAATAATAAGGTTAGAGGATCTATTAATGGTATTTTAAACAAGTATAATATAAAATCTTATTACTCAAATGGAAACCACACACAAAGAAGATTCCAACAAATTATAAATTATTAACATGAATTAGTTATCTTATTCAAATAAGGCTAATAATTATAAATGTTGTCAGATATTCATGATTATAACTTATATTAACAACAAATCAAGTTCCTTTCATAGCATAGGTGTCGGTTATATTATACGGTTTGTGCTATAAAAGTACCAAGTATTTGTTGTACCAAGTGTTAAATAATATAAATCTAGATTAGTTATTTAACAAGTAAAGTATTAAAAAGTAAACAAGATAACAAATACAAAACATGTTACTATCAAACATTAAAGTCCATGTTAAGTTTACACTATACTTATTCTTACACTATTATTGTAACCTTTTCACTTTGACATAATAAACTTATCTAAACATAATGAAAGAGAGAAACATAAATAAACAAGATAAGAACATAAATAAGATAAAAGTTAATTATGTAAAGGAAAGGAATTGAAAGACATAAACAAGATATTAATAAAAACAAAACTCAATCCTTACAAAAATACGAAGAGAGAAAGTAAGAGCATAATCTTGATTTGGAAATCTAATATGCCTAAATGCATAACAAAAGCCTCCTTTTATAGGCTAAAATTAGAAACTATTGATTTGATAACTAATTGATAGGTGGGTGGCTATATCTTTATTTGGTGACGATTCTTATTTTCTTGTTTAAATAAAACATCATTTATAACGTTAGAATTTGAACCAGACTTCTATTTAAAAGTTTTAGAAAATCATCTCAACTTTCTAGAAATAAAAATTAAGGTCATGTAGACTTCTAGAACTCAAGATAGGAGCTGAACACTAAACAATGTCTAGGTTGTAGGATGGATTCAGACTTCTTCGTTGTTGCTATAATTTTAACTTGAAAATTGCCTTTTTAAATCTTGGACTTTTATGAAATTGTAGGCCTATGTCTTACCTTTCCATACATATGAAGTAGACCTAAATCCGAGATCTACAGCTCCAGTTATAACCTAATTATCGAACAATGTTCCAGTTTAAACTGCATCAACATCTCTTTTTTCAAGTTTAGCCATTGTTTTGTCCTTTTAATTTAAATACTTAAACTTATCAATCAATCCTTTCATTTATGTGATAGGTCTGTATTTAAGATGAACATTTACTACAAATTAAAAGTATATTATATTATTAGATATGTTATCATAAAACATGTTTTAGTTAAAGAATTATTGATTCTTCAAGTGCAAAATAATGATATAAAACCTTGATAAAAATACACTTTTAAATATTAATTATCTTCTATCCAAAATTTTAAATTTTCAAACTCCATCATAATCCCCACCAACCTTGATTTCTCTAATTTCTACTCCTATGCTCACACCTTATATATTTAGATGTGTGGCGTATGCACACCTTTCCAAAAACCAACATACCAAACTTGATCTTTGTGCTCTTTAGGGCCTCTTATGGGGCTGCTATGCATAAAAAAGGTTACCATTGCTATGATACTACCTTTTAGTATACAAATCTAACTATGTATGTCACTTTTCTAGAATATGCCCCATTCTACCCTATTTTGAAATCCACTTCTTCTCTACAAAAAGAGACATTGAATGAAGAGTTTAAGTGTCTAACCTTTGAATGGTTTAAGAATAAAATTAACCCATCATTAGGAGAGGAGCCATTAAAGGAAGAACCTATAAAAACTAAGCTGACGCTCTAGGAAAAAAGTCAAAACCCTTGCCTTTTAGTACTTGTAGACCATATTATGAGAATATTTCTAGCATAAGTAATATTGGCTTACCTTTAATTATCAATACTATAAATAGTTATGTTAGGTATAACTTACCTTTCAGGCATAATTGAGGCAAGCCACCAAACAAATAATCCCTAGAAATTAAAGCAAATTAAGTCAAGATACCCAATTGCCAACTATTTGTCCATAAAAAAATTACTTTAGCCTTTCAAGAATTTTTCACATGAGCTCTTTACATGTCGTATTCCTACAAGAGTTTAAGAAGCCTTAATGGACCCTAAAGGATAAAAGCAACAAAAAAAGAAATGGAGGCATTACTAAAAAAAAAACATGGACTTTGGTCCACTACTCCAAAGGTAGAAGACAATTAGGTGCAAATGAGTCTTCTTAGTTAAACACAAGGCATATAGATCTATAAAACAATACAAGACGAGGCTAGTTGTAAAAAGATAACCTAGATTTATGGTGTAGATTACCAAGAAAATGTTTTACTGGTGGCTAAATTAAATAGAGTTGGGGTTTTAATATCTCTTGTAACTAACCTTGATTAGCCATTACATCAATTAGATGTATGGAACACTTTTCTCCAAAACAACCATGAAGAGGAAGTCTATATAAACTCTCTTTCAGGCTATACAACATTTTTAAAAATAGAAGTTGTGTGCAAGTTACAACATGCACTATATAGTTTGAAACAATTATCTCGAGCATGGTTTAGGTGATTAAGTCAAACAATGAAAAAACATGACATCGCCAAAGTAATTCAAATCATGCATTATTTTTGAAGCATCAAAGGGGGAAAGTTACAACTTTAATTATATATGTGATAACATGATCATTACAATAAATTATATAAATGAGATTATTAAGCTCAAAAAACAATTGGCAACTTAATTTGAGATGACTAGGAATAGAGGTTGCTAGATCTAAGCAAGATATATTTCATTCTCAATAAAAAAAATATTAGACTTATTATATGATGTGAAAATATTATATTACAAGCCAACAAGTACTTTAATAATTCAAAATCACAAACTTGGAAAGTATCCAAGCCAAATTCCAAAAAATAAAGGAATATATTAGATGTTAGTTTGGAAGTTTATTCTTGCACTAATATTGCTTATGTAATGACTATAGTAAGTGAATTTATGCACCAACATAGTAAGAACCACATGGAGACAATGGTTTAGATATTTCAATACTTAAAATGCTTTTTGGACAAAGGACTTATGTTTTCAAATTATAATAATCTTATAATTAATGGTTATATAGATGCAAATTAGGTAGATAATATCATAAATAAAAGATCCATCAGAGGCTATTTCATTTATCAGGAGATCTTGTTACTTGGAGAAGTAAAAAGAAAAAAAAGTGGTGGTACTAGCAAATGCTGAAGTAATGTTTCAAGAAATAGCTAAAGGACTTCATAAATTTCTATGACTAAGAAGACTTCTAACATAAAATGGCTTTGCATCCACCTTTAAGATGAACCTGTTTTATAATAATAATATAACCATTATTATTGCTCATAATCCTAGCTAGTATGATCATATTAAACATGTGGAGATTGNTATATATATATCCAAGCTAAAATCATTCAGTTTCCATTCATGAAGTCCAAAGACAAACTGATGGATATTTTTATAAAAGTCGTATCAAGTAACAATTTTTAGAACTCACTACACAAGTTGTATGTTAAAGATTTGGATGCTTCCTCTTGAGGGAAGTGTTGATTTAAGTTGTAAATTGAGAATCATTTAGAGATATTGTAGGAAAAAAATCAAAGTAATTCTAGGGAATAATTAGAGATATTATAAGAACAAATTTCAATCTTGACTTTACCTTTAAATTCTCTATATCTAAGAATAACATTTTTAACACACACACACACAATATTATTATACACACACAATATTATTATAAATAAATAAATTAGAAAAAAAAAGTTATCATAAAGTATGTCTAGTTGAGATAAGTACTTCCAAAGATAAGTGTATCTCCTGAAATAAGAAGACACTTATTATAAAGAAAACTAAATGGCAAAGGGATTTCATTGTAGTTCTAAATACATATTATAGTGGATTGCGATAATAAAATTACATGGATATATGGTGTAATTAAAAGAACTATAAGGGGAATTTTTTTTTTTTACACAATATTTTTTAATTTAAAAAACTGTTATGGTGTGTAGAGCATATGCTCCACGTACCCCAGCGAGTGGATAGTGTCTACACCATTAAAAAGACATATGAGACACATCTTAGACATCAAATTTAGCTATCCATTGTTTAACTATACATATAACCATGCCTTCTTCTACGTGGTGCAACACGTGTACATTGTACGAGCTATACAGGGGAAAGAAAGGGCAATTGCCCGCTTAATCTTTATATATATATATATATATTTGAATTTTAATATAATAACTTAACAAGTTTAAATTTTTTTGTTAGCTTTTAATTAATCCAGGCTCTTCTTTTTTCTTCTTAAACTATTATCACTACTATCTTACTTCTACAAAATTTCTCTTAAAGTTCTAAACTATTAATTAGTTAAGGACATAACTTTTTATACTTTACACTTTAGGTGAGTTTTTTTCATTTTTTCTCTATTTATTTCATTATCTAATTTTAGTTTTTTTCATTTATAATTAATTATTAAAAATGTTAGAGTTTATTATAATTTATGGATTTGTTAAATTCATATATGTATGGATAATATTATATGCATATGAATATAAATTGAAATAAGTTTTAATGTATTAATATGTATTTTGTTATGAATTTCATATGAAAAATGATGATGATAAACTTATTAGTGATTAAAAATGAAGTACTAGACAATTAAAAAAATTAGGGATATAATAAAAACAATTTAAAAAATATATTAATATTTATATTCAACTCACTTATATAAAACAACAAGTCAACAAAGAATTGTTACCAATAACTTTACTAGTCTTTAAAAGATTTAGAAATAGATAAATGAAAGTTTGATCATGTATATTGAGAAAGAATATCTTTAATGAAATTAAGAATGAAGTTATTATGAAGCAGTTTTAAAATATAAAAACTCAAAAAGAACAATTATAATGTAAATTTTTTTATTTTAAAAATATTCTTAAATTAATTTTGATTGACATGAGTTAGTATATGCATTTTAAATTGATTTCTCTATACATGTCTATATAATATATAATATAAAGTATTTGTTAATGTTTTGCCCCCTCATTTAAATTTTTTTTTGGCTTCGCTATTATACGTGTAAACATATTATAGTTCAATTATTGTTGATGATCGATTATCTGTGTTTTTTATCCTAACAATTAAAGTGCATAATTATCTTTTTTTTTTGTTTATTGTTTACTTAGATTTGACATGAGTTACCAGATTCAAGTAACTCATGTCTATATAATATATAATATCAAATATTTGTTAATAATTTATCCTTTTATTTAAAAAATCTTGGCTCCGCCATTACATATGTAGATATCATGATTAGATTGTTACTGATGATTGATTGTTTGTATTTTTTTAATAATTAAAATATATAATTATTCTTTCTTTATTTATTATTTGTTTGAATTTGATATGACTTATTAAATCAAAATACCTTGGATTATGACTAAGAGAAGAGAAAGAAACTATTTTGCTAGCTATATTCTATCCATAAAAAAAGGTTAAGTTTGATTTCAATGAGTTCATTAAGGGGAGTTCAAATGGAGGAAGTTATGCCTTTTAAAACTGTCAAAAAATAAATAACTTGAGACATATAAATTTTATTTTAACTTTGGTTTGATTTACGATTTTTAATCTAATCAAAATCTATTTTAGTTTTGGAAATTTCTTTACAAATGGATTCTAGTACTTGCGCGGCCTTTTTTTCAGGTGCTAATAATATCCCAGAAAAGGGGCGCACCCCCTCTTTCTTCTTCTTCTTCTTCTTTTCTATAAGAAGGGACAGGTCTTTTCTTCTTCCTCAACATCCAATCTTTTTGTGTGTGATCGGAGAGATGGTGTCCATAGACTTGGCAAATAAACCCCATGCCGTGTGTATCCCTTTTCCAGCCCAGGGTCACATAAACCCAATGCTAAAACTAGCAAAACTACTCCACTTCAAAGGTTTTCACATAACCTTCGTTAATACAGAGTAACGCTTACTCAAGTCTAGAGGCAGCAGCTCTCTTGATGGCTTGCCAGACTTCCATCGATATTCAACGTTTACATACTTTTTGACATTTTCTTATATTGATATTCAGAATCTTCTTACAGGTAGAAAATTGTCTATTGATTGCTTATTACTCTAACATGTCCGGTGATTTGCATCGTATATTAACTAACATTAAGTGCCTTTTTTTCTCCATATTTTCAGGTGGATATACTTGACGAACACACAAAATCAATTAATAAAATAAAATAAAATAAGAGCTTGTAAATTATTGTTACTCTTAAGAGAACAATAAGGTGGATAAATTTGTAGCCTGTTACGTTCCACTATATCAAACCTTTAACAACATGAGGTGGATGATTTATAAAATCGTGAAGGCAAACTTATGCTGACCTTTGATGGAAGAGAGGATATTGTTGGTCAGGGTTTGTGATTGATGGTGGCAGCCCTGAATTTATATAGAATGTTTATAATTTATATAGAATGTAAATTATAATTTATATAGAATGTTTATATTTAGAAAATATTATTGGATTAAACTAGTATTGTCATCTCTATTAATTATTGTATATTGTCTTATAAAATTGACTAACTACAAAGTTAAGTTTTTTTTATTTATCTTCATTTTGGTATAAAATCTTAACACATTAAAATTTCAAGGTTTCTAATTGATCCAACTGTCCTGAACATGGGATGGGAGAACAAACTTAAATAGAAACCCGAAGGCAGTAGGCAAGGCTTGGTAAGAAAAACATGGGATGGGAGAACAAACTAAAATAGAAACCCGAAGGCACTAGGCAAGACTTGGTAAGAAAAGTCTGACCAACTTTTGCAGAGTTGGCGTTTAGCATTAAGGAATTGTTTGGAAATATATTTGGAGTTGCTTTTCAAATAGTTTTTTATGTTAAAATATTTATTAATAATATTTTTTATTTTTAAAAAATTATTTTTAATATTAGTATATCAAAATAATTTGAAAATACTAAAAACATATTAATTTAAAGTTAATAAAAAATAAAAAAATTTAAACTTTTTTTAAAATATTTTTAAAATACAAGATCTCTATCTAATGTTCAAATAATATCGACTCCAACTAATACCCACTAAAGTGTATATTTGGTGTGACGTTAGACAAATTTCAGGGATTCATAGCATGATATCAAGGAATTAAGACTGATTAGTTTAATATCAATGGCATTCTAGAGATGTTAGAGCAAAGAAACATCCACGAGCTAAATAGTCTCAAAGGAAAGCTGGCTTATATATGAAGATTGATTTATAACTTAGCTAGTTAATGTCAACCATTTACTTACTTGATAAAAAAAGATACCTTGTTTTATTAGGATGAAGCTTGCATTAATGTCTTCAATAAGGTAAAAGAATACTTGTTAATTCACCTCTCTTATAAGCACCAACATCAGAACGTTTATTTATCTAGTATATTGTGACTCAAATATGTTTTTTAAGAGTGTTATTAGCATAAGAAAATGATAAAGGTTAAGAGAGCGCCATCTACTTTCTTAGTAAAACTTTAAATAAATTCAAACTATATTATTTTTTAATAAAGAAAACATGTCTAGCGTTAAAATTTACAATAAAAAAAAATTAAGGAATTATAGCCGAGCATATTCAATATGACTAATTTCTTGACTTAACCCTCTCAAATACATTATCTTAAGGCTAATATGATTAGGGAGATTGACAAAATGGTCATTATTGCTCTAAGAATTGAAATTTCTATCTATTACAAAAGGCTATCAAGGGAAAACATTAATTGATTCTCTTTTCGATTATCCTACTCCTGATAAATAAAAGTTTTCTAAAGACCTACTTGATATGGATTTCTTGTTCATTGAAATGTCAGAACCTCGGGAAATATTATTTGATGGTGTAGCTTGACAAAATAGAGTTTGTGTCAAAGTAATTTTCACTGTACTTTAAGGAGAGCTTGATTAGTACTCAAAAATGTATTTTTATCATGGTTTTATATCATTATTTTGCACTCGAAGTATCAATAACTCTTTAACTAAAGTACGTTTTATAATAATCTATCTAATAATATAAGATACCTTTAATTTGTGGTAAATGTCCATTTTAAATGTAGGCCTATCACATAAATTAAAGGATTGATTGATGACTTTAAGAACTTAAATTGCAAAGGCAAAGAGATGATTAAGCTTAGAAAAGAGATTTCGGTGCAATCCAAACCGGAACACTATTTGGTGATTGGATCATATCTGGAGCTATAGATATCAGATTTAGGTCTATTTTATATGGATGGAAAGGTAAGATATAGGCCTACAACTTTCATATGGAGCCCAAGATCTAAAAAAACCATTTTCAAGTCCAAATTATTGCAACAACAAAGAAGCCCGAATCTGTCCTCCAGCCTGAGCACTATTTAGTATTTTGACCATATCTGGAGTTCTAGAAGTTGAAATGAGCTGAATTGTTTACACACGAAAGCTGAGAGAATTTCCTAGAACTTTCATGTTTTCAAGTGGCTCTAATTTTGATGTCATGAATGATGTTTTGGGCAGACAAGAGAAGATAAGGATTGTCACCAAGTCAAGGGTTGACCACCTACTCATCAATTAGTCATCAAATCAATAATTCCCAATTTTGGCCTATAAAAGGAGGCATTTGCCATGCATTTAGGCATCTTGGTGTCCAAATCAAGATCATGCTCTTGTTTTCTCTCTTTGTATTCTTTATAAATGTTTATACTTTGTTTTCATTAATATCAAGTTTATGCCTTTCCTTTCCTTTCCTTTACTTAGTTAACTTTTATGTTATTTATGTTCTTATTTTGTTTATCTATTTTTCTTTCTTTCATTATGTCTAGCTAAGTTAATTATGTTAAGGTGAAAAGGTTACACTAATGGTGTAAGAATAAATATGGTATAAACTTAATATGGACTTTAATGTTTGATACTAACATGTTTTATATTTGTTATCTTGTTCACTCTTTAATACTTTGGTTGTTAAATGACTAATCTTGATTTGGTTGTATAACAAGAGTTATAGAAGTTGGTTTTAACTCACCTAGATTATGATTTGTCGTGCAGAAGATGTTAGAAACTCCTGTTCCATAACGTGATCAAGAAAAGACAACAACTTATCATAATAACCATTAATATTTAACAAACCTATAAGTTTATGGTGAATGTGTAGTTGGGCCCAAGAGAAAATATGAAAGATCTCTTCCAATGTGCCTAGACCACCTGGTAAAGCAATGAAGGCATTAGCATAGTTAAACATTGCATTTATTCGAGCTAACATTATAGAGACCTGAAGTTCCTCTCCAATTGTTTTTCCAATGATGTTCTCTTGTGCTAAAGCTTCGGGGACGACCCCCAAAACTTGACTACCTTTTAAAAATACAGCTATTGACACACCTCCCATTAACCCAAGACTGCCTTCCCCATACACTAAATGAATCTTTCTCTCAGTTAGCACCAGACCAAGATGATTTGCTGATTCTAAAAACTTCTTTCTTTTCCAGGACTAGATCCATCGAAAACACAAATATTTCTTATATGATGACTTGAGGAACTTGCCATTTCTACACACTTCTGTATTTGTTGAATGTATGGGTTAAGTAGAAATGAAAGGAAGGAACAAAGGGTTTTATAGATGAAAAATTAGAAAGGCAATCATAACACCTATATGTAGGCCAGATTGAGTCTCACACACTCTCTCTCTCTCTTTTTATTTATTTATTTATTTACTTTTGAAAAAGCATGTGTATATACAGGTAGTTGTGATTATGACTCACATCTTCCTTTGGTTTTACGTCTAAGAACGACTTAGACGCCTTCTATGGGTCGAGGATAGGCTTCCCATCCAGTTTTCTTAAAAACTAGCAAACAAGGTCTTTTTTAGTCAGATTCTCAAGACTAAGTCGATCATGTTCTTTATGAAATAGTGACCATAAATCATGAATTACACGATGCACATCTCCACTAGAATTCGTCTTAAGAGTGAATAGAAGATTATTTAAAAACTCTTTACTCAGACCATCCTTAATGAATTGTATTTTATGTTCACGGTTTATAGATACCATTCCTAAAAAACGACATTATGTATTACAAGTCCATCTAGCACATCGATGATAGACTTTCAGTCATTTTGCACGATGTTTCTTTGCAAAAGTGCTTTTACTTGTTCCAGGCATGTGTGAAATGAAGGAGTTAGAGGACTCACCTGATAATCGGACCTTTGCTTTAATCAACCAACGAATATCTTCAGAAATTCCATGATTCATTAACAATCTTAATCTTGCACATCTAGCATGGTAAATTTTTGTAATCGTATTTTGAGGTAGAGCGGGAAAATACTTTTTCAATTTTGCAAGATTAATGTCCATTTTCAAATGAGAATTGAAAAAGAGATTCAAAGAATTGCACAAATGTATATACAGATATCAGTTATTGTGGGAAACTAAAAGAACCGACTTAAGTCACGGAGTATCGTTATTCGCCATTTGACCGGGGTGAGAGAAACTAGCAAAAATCACTAAAAAAAACATAAAAACAATGTGAGAAAAATAAAATAATCAACCTTTATCTACAAGATCATTCTAACTAGTTGATTCATTTTCACTAGAAAAATTATCAAAGTAAGCTTTCAAACGATGTTCATTTTTTTTAAAATCATTGTCATTCATTGAATTCTCAATATCATAGGCCCTATAAAGATTGCTTCATCTTGGTCTTAGCTCTCTAGGGAATGCATAGAGTTGAGAATTATAAAACAAAACTTTTTGACCAATATAAACTTTTTGATAATTTTTACAAGTTTTGCAGAATGCATGTGTGTCCTTGAACATGGTGGGCCAATAAAATCCATTGTGAAAGATTTTTTTTGCTGTCTTTTTTAACGAAAAATAACTTCTCTATACATCAGAATGACAAAATTTAATGACACTACTTACCTCATTGTCGGGAATGAATCTTTGAAATATTTGATCAGGACAATATTTGAATAAGTTAAGGTCATCACTATAAAAGTTCGTCATTTCGTTCAAAAACTTTTCTTTGTCTTGGGTACTCCAATCAGCTGGCAAATCTCCTAAAGCATGAAAATTAATATTTTTATCATACCAAGGCATTGAAATAAGAGAAAGTAAGGATTCATTAGGAAAGTAATCATCAATTGGTGTGATATCAAATGTCGAATCTGTTGTCACTATTGACAAAAGATTTGCATCAACATTTTAAGTGCTTTTTTCATCTGTGATTTCTTCCTCAGAATAAATCATTTGCAAATCCTCAGATTTATCCAACTCATTTTTACTTAAAGTAGATTCAAGTTGATCATAAACTAATTCATTAATATGATCTACTTCTTGTAAATTATTATCATCTCCAAGTTGCTTGCAAATGTTGAAAATATTCATCTCCAATGTCATGTTTTCAAATGATAGCTTCATGAGTCCATTCCTACAATTAATCAATGCGTTACAAGTTGCAAGAAATGGACATCCTAAAATAACAGGAAATGAATTACATACTTCAACAAATTGTGTGTCCAAGACAACAAAATCCACAGGATAAATGAATTTATCGACTTGTACTAACACATCTTCAATTATTCCTTTAGGCACTTTTTATAGATCTATTAGCAAGTAATGTTTTTATTGGCATGGAAAAGAAGAAGCATAGAAATAAATTGTGAATATTTTGCTAAAAATTATTAAATTTTTTTAAATTAGATAAGTATTGGATAATGAAGATTATAAGACTTTATAGTATCAAGTATGTTGGATTAAGTGAAACATGTTAGGTTGAATATGGAATAATGATGATTGAATTTAAAAGGGTTGAATGTGGGATGATAAAGATAAGACATCATCTGAAGCGACTATTGACAATCTTGAAACACAATTATACAAATATAAAAGATAACAAAACAGAAAAATATTATACTATTAATAAAACCAAAATACATAAGTTTTTACAAACTAAGGCTCAAATCCAATTTAAGCTTTTTACGGCTTCATTGTTTAACCAATCTATTCAACTCATGGAGAAATTAATTACAAGAATAATAAAGTATAATTGATTAATCAATTATTCAGCAGTAGTAGTAGAAATTATGATTTGTCGTGCTAAAGATGTTGAAAAATTCTGTTCTACAACATGATCAAGAAAAGACAACAAATTATCATAAAAACTATTAACATTTAACAAACTTATAGGTTTCTAGTAAATATTTAGTTGGGTCCAAGAGAAAATATAAAAGATCTCTTCTAATACGTCTAAACCACCTGATAAAGTAATGAAGGCATTAACATGATCAAACATTGCATTCATACATTTAGATATTGTGAAGACCTATAGTTCCTCTCCAACTGTTTTTCTAATGATAACCACTTTGGCTAAAGCTTTGAGAATGATACTCAAAACTTGACTATCTCCTAAAAATATAGTTGTTGACACATTTTCTATTAACCCAATGTTGCCTTCCCCATATACTAAATAAATCTCTCTCTCTCTTTCAGTACATGACTAAGATAATTTGCTGATTTCAAAAACTCATTTTCCTTCTTAGGACTGGATCCACTAAAAACACAAATATTTTTTATTTGATGATTTGAGGAACCTGCTATTCTATATATTTCTATATCTGTTGTATTTATAAGTTGAGTAGACATAAAGGGAAGGAAGATAAGTTTTTATAAATAAGAAATTAAAAATGCAATCATATCTTCTATATATAGGCTAGCTAGAGTCTCTCCCTCCCTCTTTTTTTTTTTTTGAAAAAGAATGTGTATGTATAAATTGTTGTGATTGTGACTTACATCTTCCCTTAATTTTATGTCCAATAACAACTTAAATACCTTCTATGGATCAAGGATAAACTTCACATCCAATTTTTTTTTTTAATATGGCAAACAAGGTTCTTTTAGTCAAATTCTCAAGATTATATTGCGCATATTCTTTATGAAAATGGAGCCATAAATCATAAATTGCATAATATACATATCCATTAAGATATGTCTTAAGACTCAATAGAAGATTATCAATTCTTTGATCATGTCAATAGGTCCTATTGGGCAGTATGACTCGACATTGTTGGGTCATGTTTGGCAAAACAACACAATATTTTTGGCCCAAAATAATATTATATTATAGTATTTATGAATTTTTTTAATAGATTTTATTATTAAAAAACTCTTTTGAAATAGAAATAAATAAACTATATTATGTGAATAAAAAATATTTAGAGCTCCATCAACTTTAATATGACAATATTAGTATTATAATTTTTTTTGAATGCTTTATTTTGAAAATAAAAATCGAGAGGAAAAAAATAAAAATTTTAATTTGCAATAAACAAAAAAATATTTTTTTTATTTTTAAAAGCATTTTTGAAAGGTGAACAAACATACTTTAATACAAAAAATTCAACCTAACCTTTAATAAAAAACAATATCACCACCCAATTTTTATACAATATAAAATAATTTTTCATCTATTTATGTGCTTTATACTGTATGAAAAAGGAAAAAAATATAAATTCTTAGATTTTGATAAGGGCAGGACTCAACTTTAATGGGTCCAGAAAGACCCAAGGTGATTAGGTCTTCATGTAAGTAGACCCAACACTATTAAGTCTTGCTATAATGACCCATAAATCCTTCAGACCTTAAGGGCATGGTTCTACAAACCTATTCCCTTAGGTCTGTAGCCAAGCGCTCTTGTCTGACCCTATCACCTAAGGCATGACAACCTAACGCTAGATATCTACAACATGGATAATTAGTATTTAAAAGTATATTTTTATTAAGATTTTACATTTTTGTTTTGTACTTGAAGTATCAATAACTCCTTAACTAAAACATATTTTATAATAATATATCTAATAATATAAGTTACCTTTAATTTGTGATATATGTTTATATGTTCATTTTAAATATAGGCTTACACATAAATGAAAGGATTGATTGATGAGTTTAAGAACTAAAATTAAAAGGACACATAGATGGCTAAATATAGAAAAAAGATGTTGGTGCAGTCTAAACCGAAACACTATTTGCTAATTGGATTACATTTAGAGCTGTAAATCTCTGATTTAGGTAAGACATGGGCCCAAAATTTTCATACAAGCCTAAAATTTAAAAATACCATTTTTAAGTCTAATTTGTAGTAATAATGAAGAAATCCAAATCTATCCTGTAGCCCAAATACTATTTAGTGTTTGGCCCATAACTAGAGTTTTAGAAGTCCAAATAACCTCAATTATTTTTTCTTAGAACTTTTATATTTTTAACTGGTTCCAATTCTGACGTTATCTATGATATTTTAGGCAGAAAAAAGCAAATAAGGATTGTCACCAAGTCAAAAGTTGGTCATCCACTCATCAATTAATCATCAAATCAATAGTTCCCAATTTTGGCCTATAAAAGGAGGCCTTTGCCATGCATTTAGGCATCTTGGTTTCCAGATCAAGATCATGTTCTTGCTTTCTCTCTTTGTATTTTTGTATTGCTTATGTTTTGCTTTTATTAATATCAAGTTTATGCCTTTCATTTCCTTTCTTTTACTTAATTAACTTTTCTTTTATTTATGTTCTTATTTTGTTTATTTTTTTTCTTTCTTTCATTATGTTTAGTTAAGTTTATCATGTTAAGGTGCAAAGGTTACACTAATGGTGTAAAAATAAGTATAGTATAAACTTAACATGGACTTGTTTGATAGTAATATGTTCTGTATTTGTTTTCTTGTTCACTCTTTAATACTTTGCTTGTTAACTGACTAATCTAGATTTATGTTAAATAACACTTAGTATAACAAATACTTAACACTTTCATAGCCCATAGTGTATGGTATAACCGAGACACCTGAGCTATGAAAGAAACTTGATTTGTTGTTAACATAAGTTATAATCATGAATTCTTGACAACATTTACAAGTATCAACATTATTCGAATAAGATAACTAATGTAATCATGTTAACAATTTATAATCTGATCCTAATAATAGTTTATACTATACTTGTTTGACATATCATTAGTGTATCCTCTAACTTTGACATTTGTTGTTATCATTGTTTAATCCTTATATTGATCTTCCATCTCAAAGTTCTCTTCAAGTTTTTCTTTTTCTTCTTGTTTTTTTTATTAGTACTACTATTACTACTATTATTATTGTTATTGTATTAGTATTGTTTATAATTTATACAATTAACCTCCCTATGGTTCGACTTCGATCTTGCTGGGTTATTTATTACTTCGATACTGTTGCACTTGGGAGAAGATATCAATCTTTTAATCATGTCAAATTTTTGGCGTCATTTCCGGGGAGGTAAGTTCTTATACAAATTATAATATTTATTTTTTCACTTTTCTTGTATATAAATTTATTTCTTTTGTTTTCTTCTTCATTTTATTCTATTCGTACACATGCATGAGAGTGTGGTTACATATATTAAGTGGTAAACTTTATAGCGAATCCTCATTATTTTTTAAAAAATATTATTGAAGAAGATAATCAATCACTTCATAATAAGAATAATAAGAATAACCGTGCCAAAACACTTAGAGATCACATGAATCCCACAAGAATAAGTGCACCTTCATGCATAATTTTTCCTCCTAATGCATCTCATTTTAATATTAAGCCAGATATTATTCAATATTTACTTTCTTTTCATGGCTTAGATTTAGAAAATCCATACTTGTATTTAATGGAATTTAAGAGGGTCTGCAACACCTATAATGACTCAAATTGTAGCATGAATACTATCAGATTAAAGCTTGTTTCTTTTTTTATTAAAACATAAAGCTAAAACATGGATACAAAATCTGAGACCTAGATTCATTCGTGTTTGGGATGAAATGCAATGATAATTTTTAAAGAAGTTTTTTCCATCTCACAGAACAAACTCTTTCAAAAGATAAATCACCATTTTTACTAAAAAACTAGGAGAAATATTTTATCAATGTTGGGATAGATATCAAGACTTGCTTAATACTTGCCCTCATCATGGTTTTGAAACATAGATATTAGTTTCATATTTTTATGAAGGGTTAACACCAAGAGATAGGCAAATGGTTGAATTGATGTGCAATGAAACTTTTTAAGATAAGGACCCTGATGAAGCAATATAGTACTTATACTTATTAGCTGAAAATGCTCAAAATTAGAAGGCACCGAGTAAAACTTAACCTTATACATCTAGTGTAGGTATGTACAACCTTAGGGAAGATTATGACCTTCAAGCCAAGTTTACATCTTTAGCTACAAAAGTCGAGGTACTAGAATTGAAAAAGAGTTATCAATTAAAATATGTTCAAAACATTGTGTGTCAAATCTGTGAAACCAATGAACACTTAACCAATGACTGTCTAACGTTGTCTTCTTTTAAGAAATGTCTCTATGAACAAGTTCATGCTTTAAACAGTTTTTAAAGGCCCAATCATAACCCATACTCGTAAATATACAACCCTAGTTGGAAAAAGCACCTAAATTTTAGTTGGAAGAATGATAACAATATTGCATAAACTTTACAACTACTATTTTAAATACACCATAATTTTTAAAATTTTCATGGATATGCAACTTTTTATGCTTCAACTCTTAGAACAAATTTTGAGAAAACTTTGTATGTATTCATTGAAAAGCAAGAGACAATCAACACTCAACTTGCTCAAAGTATAACAAATTTGCAAAATTCACATTTGTTCTTAGTTTTCAAGATAAAGGTAAGTTTCCATGTCAACCATGGCAAAATATCAAGAGGCAACATAATGCAAATGCAAGTAGTTTTGGAAATCAACACATGGATCAAGTCAAATTAATCCTTACTCTTCACAATGGTAAGGTTATTGAAAAACTCATCCTTAAACCTTGTGAGAAAGATGATGAGTTAAGCTCTAAGTATAAAGAAGAGGTTGAATCTGAATATTGCAGGAAAAAAACTAATTCTACACCAGTAATTCCATTTTCTTATACCATGACCAAACAAAGAGAAGTTAATCATGATTGTAAAATCTTTGAAACTTTAAAATAGGAAGAAATCAAGGATGAAAAAGGCACGAAAAATATTGTCGCGGATCATTTGTCAAAATTGGCAATAGATTCAACATCTAACATCACACCAATCGATTATTACTTTCTTGTTGAATTTTACTTTCTCTTAGTTGAATACCTTGATTTGCTAAAAATATCAATTTTCTTGTTTTGGGATTTTTGTCAGCTCATTTAGATAACTAGGATAAAAGAAAGCTTTTAAGCAACGTGCAAAACTTTTGCTAGGATGATCCTTAATTATTCAAATATTATCCTAATCAAACTTTTTAAAGTTGCATTCTCGACAATGAGGTAAGTAGTATTATTAAGTTTTATTACTCTAAGGCATGTAGGAGTCATTTCTCATTAAAGAAAAAAACTGAAAAAATCTTATAAATTGTATTTTATTGGCCCATGACACGATGAAAAAATTGATGTCTTCTCCCAAGTGTAGGAGTGCCCATGAAAGTGGTTGGAAATTGATCATGAATTAATTTTTCAGTAAAGTCCCCTTCCTGTAAATCATTATCATCTCTAGGTTGCTTACAAATATTGAAAATATTCATTTTCAATGTCATGTTTTCAAATAATAGCTTCATCAGTCCATTCCTACAATTAATCAATGCGTTAGAAGTTACAAGAAATGGACGTCCTAAAATAACAGGAAATGAATTACATACTTCAACAAGTTGTGTGACCAAGACAATAAAATCCAGAGGATAAATGAATTTATCGACTTGTACTAACACATCTTCAATTATTCCTTTAGGCACTTTTATAGATCTATTATCAAGTAAAAGAGTTATAGAAGTTGGTTTTAACTCACCTAGATTGAGACTCTGAAAAACTGAATAGGGAAGTAAATTCACACTAGGACCAAGATCAAGTAAGGCTCTTTTAATTTTATGCTCTCTAATAAAGCAAGAAATTGTAGGACAACTAGGGTCTTTATATTTCAAAGCATTATTGTTCTGAAGAATAGCTCTTACTTATTCGACTAGAAGGCTTTCTTTTTCACATTCAGTTTCCTCTTCACAGTGCATAGATCTTTCAAAAATTTAGCATAGGAAGGAATCTGCTTAATAACATCCAGCAAAGGTATATTGATTTTTACCTGTTTGAAAGTTTCAAAAATTTCAGAGTTGTGATTGACTTTCCTTTGTTTGGTCATGACTTGGGGAAATGGAAATGCTAGTAGAGAATCAGTCTTTTCTTTGCAGTTTTCAAAGTCAACCCCTTCCTTACCCTCATAGATTAACTCATCATCTTTCTTATAAGGTTCAAGAGAGGGTTTTTCAATAGCCTTACCACTACGAAGAGTAGTGACTGATTTAACCTGATCCATGTGTTGGCTTCCGGAACTACTTGTATTTGCATTGTATTGCCCCTTAGGATTTTGTTATGGTTGAGATGGAAACTTACCTTTCTCTTCAAAACTGAGAGAAGATGTTAATTTTGCAAGAGTATCTTTAAAATTTGTCATGTTTTGAGCAAGTTGAGTATTGATTGTCTCTTGCTTTTCAATGAATGCATGCAATGTTTCCTCAAGATTTCTTCTAGAAGGTCGAGCATAAGGAGGTGCATATCCATGAGAATTTTGGAAATTATGGTGTGCTTGAAATGGTGGTTGTGAAGTTTGTGCATTGTTGTTCTCACTCTTCCAACTAAAATTTGGATGATTTCTCCAACCAGGGTTGTATGTTTGTGAGTATGGGTTGTGGTTAGCCCTTTGGAAACTGTTTAAAGCATGGGCTTGTTCATGGAGACATTCCTTAAAAGAAGGCAAGGTTGGACAGTTATTGGTTGAGTGTTTATTTGTTTCACATATTTGACATGCAATGTTTTCAACAGATTTTAGTTGACCATTCTTTTTCAATTCTAGAGCCTCGACTTTTCTAGCTAAAGATGCAAACTTGGCTTGAAGGTCATGATCTTCCCTAAGTTTGTACATACCTCCACTAGATGTATGAGGTTGAGTTTTACTCGGTGCCTCATAAGTACCCGCGGTGTCCCAATTTTGAGCATTTTCAGCTAACAAGTCTAAGTACTCCATTGCTTCATCAGGGTCTTTGTCTGCAAAAGTTCCATTGCACATCAATTCAACCATTTGCCTATCTTTAGGTGTTAACCCCTTATAAAAATGTGAAACCAATCTCCATGTTTCCAAACCATGATGAGGGCAAGAACTAAGCAAGTCTCGATACTTATCCCAACATTGGTAAAATGTTTCTCCTGGTTTTTGAGTGAAAATGGTGATTTGTCTTTTAAAAGAGTTTGTTCTACAAGATGGGAAAAACTTCTTTAAAAGCTGTTGTTGCATTTCATCCCAAGCACGAATGGATCCTAGTCTCAAATTTTGTAGCTATGTTTTAGCTTTATCTTTTAATGAAAAAGAAAAAAGCTTTAATCTGATGGTGTTCATGCTATAATTTAAATTATTATATATGTTGCAGACCTCCTCAAATTCCCTTAAATGCAAATATGGATTTTCCAATTCTAAACCATGAAAAGAAGGTAAAAGTTGAATAATGTTTGGCTTAAAATTAAAATGAGATGCATCGGGAGGGAAAACTATGCATGATGGTGCACTTGTTCTTGTTGGATTCATGTGGTCTCTAAGTGTTCTAGCACGATTATTCTCCTTATAAAGTGATTGATTATCTTCTTCAGCCATATTTTTTAAAAATGATGAGGATACCCTACAAAGTCTACCACTTAATGTACGTGACCACACTCTTATGCACGTGTATGAATAGAATAAATAGAAAGGGAAAACAAAAGAAGAAGAAACAAGAAGGAAAAAAAAAGTTATATACAAGAAAAAGTGAAAAGAGAAAATAAACTAAAAATTATAATTTATACAAAACTTACCTCCCCGGCAACGACATCAGAAACTTGACACGATGAAAAGATTGATGTCTTCTCCCAAGTCTAGGAATGTTGAAGTAATAAATAACCCAGCAAGACCGGAGTCGAACCACAGGGAGGTTAATTGTACAAATTATAAACAACAACAACAACAACAACACAACAACAACAACAACAACAATAATAATACTAGTGGTAGTAGTAATAATAATAATAAAAAAAAAGAAGGAGAAGAAGAAGAAAAAGATGAGAATTTTGAGATGGAATATTAATGTAAAGATTAAACAATGATAATAACAAATGTCAAGGTTAGAGGTTCCACTAATGGTATGTCAAACAAATATAATATAAACTCTTATTATTCAATTGGAAACCACACATAAAGAAGATTCCAATCAGATTATAAATTATTAACATGATTACATTAGTCATCTTATTCGATTAATGCTAATACTTATAAATCTCATCAAGCATTCATGATTATAACATATGTTAATAACAAATCAAGTTTCTTTCATAGCTCAGGTGTTGGTTATACCATACAATATGGGCTATGAAAGTGCCAAGTATTTGTTGTACCAAGTGTTATACAACATAAATCAAGATTAGTTATTTAATAAGAAAAGTATTAAAGAGTGAACAAGATAACAAATATAAAACATGTTAGTATCAAACATTACAGTCCATGTTAAGTTTACATTATACTTATTTTTACACCATTAGTGTAACCTTTTCACCTTGACATAATTAACTTAACTAGACATAATGAAAGAAAGAAAAATAGATAAACAAAATAAGAACATAAAAATTAACTAAGTAAAGGAAAGGAAATGAAAGGCTTAAACATAATATTAATGAAAGCAAAGCATAAACATTACAAAAAATACAAAGAGAGAAAGGAAGAGCATGATCTTGATCTAGACACCAAGATGCTTAAATGCATGAAAAATGCCTCCTTTTATAGGTCAAAATTAAGAACTATTGATTTGATTACTAATTGATAAGTGGGTGGCCAACTCTTGACTTGGTGACAATCCTTATCTTCTTTTATCTACCCAAAACGTCATTGATAATGTCAAAATTGGAGCCACTTTAAAATGAAAGTTGTAGGCAATTTTCTCAGCTATCTTGTGTAAAACATTCAGAGTGCGTGTGTGTGTGTGATTTCAGCTACTTTATATATATGTGGTATGATTGTCTTTTTAATTTTTTCTTTATAAAATCCTCTTTTCCTTCCCTTCATTTCTACTCAACCCATACATTCAACAAATATAAAAGTGTGTAGAAATGACAAGCTCCTCAGGTCATCACATAAGAAATGTTTGTGTTTTTGGTGGATTTAGTCCTGAGAAAAAAATAAGTTTTTATAATCAGCAAATCATGTTGGTCAGGTGCTAGCTAAGAGAAGATTCATTTAGTGTATGGGGAGACAGTCTTGGGTTAATGAGAGGTGTGTCAATAACTGCATTTTTAAGAGGTAGTCAAGTTTTGAGAGTTGTCCCCAAAGTTTTAGCACAAGGGGAGATTATTGAAAAAATAATTGGAGAGAAACTACAGGTTTTCATAATATCTGATCGAATAAATGTAATGTTTAAACATGTTTATACCTTCATGCTTTACCAAGTGGTCTGGGCATATTGGAAGAGATCTTTCATATTACCTCTTGGACTCAGCTGCACATTTACCATAAACCTATAGGTTTGTTAAATGTTAATGGTTATTATGATAAGTTGTTGTCTTTCTTAATGATGTTGTGGAACATGAATTTCTATCATTTTCTGTATAATAAATCATAATCTCTACTACTACTACGGAATAATTAATTGACCAATACAATCCTTTATTCTTATAATTGATCCCTCCATGAGTCGCATAAGTTGGTTAACTAAGAAAAACTGTAAAAAGCTTAGATTAGATTTGAGCCTTCATTTTTGTGAATTTTGGTGTTTTTTGGTTTTATTATTATGTTTTGTTATTTCTTATATTTGTTTAAATGTGTTTCAGGTTTTTCAGTATTCGTTATTTCAGATGATGTCTTCTATATTTAACAAATTATCTTATTTGTATTAAATGATTTACTACTTAATAATTAGGTGCATGCTTGCATATAATATTTTTGTTAGAGTAATTCTGAATTCAAAAAAATAAAAAGAATATATATATAGTGACAATAAAATACACACATTACTTCAATAAAAAGAAATTTCAATATAATTAACAATAAAGAAAAAAAAAGGTTTTTCTAAATTGAGTTACCACAACATTAATATTTTTATTTTTTTTAAATTCATGGAGTATAATTTATTTTAATTATGCATATAAAAAAATCAGAATAAATAATTATTCTGTTGGTTAAAAGCAACATACATTACTTTATTTTAAAAGAAAAATAATTTAATTTTATTATGACTTCTTTTGTTCTTTAAAAGTAAATATATATTAAAAAAGTAATAATTTTAGATTAAAAATAAATAGCTAAAATTATCTATATTTTTGAAATACAATATTGACTTATACTTTTAAGTGAAAAATTTTGAAAAATCAAAATTATTAATGTTATTATTGTTGTTATTGTTATTTTTTATATGTATCAGAATTATTTTTTTAACATCACATTGGACTTTATTTTCATTTATTTTCATTCTTTTAAGCTATGTTAAAATAGTTTTATATGTTAAGATGTATTTTGATTTGCATGCTATTATTTATCATCTGATATGTCATAAAATATATCAATGGTAAATTAAAGATAGATCTTATAAAATAAAATTTTAGATTATTGTTAAAAAGAATTGAAAAATCAATTATCTAAATTAACATAAATAAATCATTTTTTTTATATTGTTCAAAAGGTTTTAAAAAATTATATCTGTTCCCTTAACTTTTGATTTTTGCATTAATTGGCTTCTTTTATTTTAGGATTTTATATTGGTCCATGTATATTAAAAAAGAAGAGAGAAATCGTTTGACTAGTAATATTTTGTCTATAAAAAGATTGAGTATGATTTCAATGGATTAAGTAAGGGGAGATTAATGAAGGTGATTAAGTCTATGTAAAAAAAAAAAGAGTTAAGACATTAATTTTATTTTGACTTTTAAACTTTAATGTATGTATTAGTCTTGGAAATTTCATTATATAGGATTCTAGGACTTTTTGAGATGATTTTTAGATTTTAAAAAAATGAAATTTGAGTTTTTGAAGTAATAAAATTTCGACCTGACTTCTCAATTGTGAGAGAAGATTAAAATTTAAATTAGAAAATATGTACCGCTATGTAGGTGTATAATTTATTGTGTAGCGATATGTTGTCTATTTTTTTAAAAAAAAGAAACGAGAGGATAATAATAATAATAATAATAATAAAAAGATGCATGGCTAGGATTTTCTTTGCAGGACCAGGCTTGCGTGGTCTTTTTTTTTCAAGGGCTAATAATATTCCCAAAACGGGGCGCCCACCTTCTTGTTTTTTTTTTTTTTCTATAAGAAGGGACAGGTCTTTCTCTTCTTCCTCAACATCCAATCTTTTTGTGTGTGATCGGAGAGATGGTGTCCATAGACTTGGCAAATAAACCTCATGCCGTGTGTATCCCTTTTCCAGCCCAGGGTCACATAAACCCAATGCTAAAACTAGCAAAACTACTCCACTTCAAAGGTTTTCACATAACCTTCGTTAATACAGAGTATAACCACAAACGCTTACTCAAGTCTAGAGGCAGCAGCTCTCTTGATGGCTTGCCAGACTTCCAGTTTAAGACCATTCCTGATGGTCTTCCACCATCAGATATTGCTGATGCCACTCAAGACATCCCATCTCTTTGTGACAGCACCTCCACGACTTGCTTAGCCCCATTTCGTGATCTTATTGCCAAACTCAATTCCTCCAGTACTGTGCCCCAGGTGACATGTATTATCTCTGATGCTTGCATGAGCTTCACTCTTGACGCAGCTGAAGAATTCGGAATTCCTGAAGTGCTGTTCTGGACACCTAGCGCCTGTGGTGTTTTGGGCTACGCACAATATCGTTCTCTTATCGAAAGAGGCTTGACACCTCTGAAAGGTACACGGCTTTTTAAAACGGACAATTCAAAATGTGGGGCATGAATTTATGATCAAGATTTCCTTTACTTATTAGTTCATTAGAAGTTACAGCTTTACGAAGACTCAGAAGGTCAGAGCCTGCATAATTTACCAAGAATGAAAATTAATCTTCATTTGATCTTTTTATTTTTATTTTTGCAGACGAGACCGATCTAACAAATGGGTACTTAGAAACATCCATAGATTGGATTCCAGGAATGAAAAATATCCGTTTGAGGGATCTTCCAAGTTTTGTCAGAACTACAGACATAAACGACTTCATGCTTCACTTCCTGATAAGAGAAATAGACAGAACCTCAAGAGGTTCTGCTGTCATTATCAACACCTTTGACTCCTTAGAACAAGATGTTTTGGATGCTTTATCCCCAGTGTTTCCTCCAATTTACACACTTGGTCCTCTCCAGTTGCTTGTTGATCAGATTCCAAATGATAATCTGAAAAATATTGGCTCCAATCTTTGGAAAGATCATCCAGAGTGCATTGAATGGCTTGATTCATAAGGACCAAACTCTGTGGTGTATGTAAATTTTGGTAGCATCACTGTAATAACTGCACAGCAAATGATTGAATTTGCATGGGGACTAGCCAACAGCAACAAACCTTTCTTATGGATAATAAGGCCTGATCTTATTGTAGGTGAAGCCGCGATGTTGCCACCTGAATTTTTATCTGTAACAAAGGATAGAAGTTTGCTCGTAAGCTGGTGTCCTCAAGAACAAGTCTTGAAGCATCCTTCCATAGGAGGGTTTTTAAGTCACATGGGGTGGAACTCGACATTGGAAAGTATCTGTGGCGGTGTCCCAATGGTTTGTTGGCCGTTTTTCGGTGAGCAACAGACCAACTGTTGGTTTGCTTGCACTAAGTGGGGTATCGGAATGGAGATAGAAAACAAAGTGAAAAGAGATGAAGTGGAAAAACTTGTGAGGGAGTTAATGGACGGAGAGAAGGGAAAAGATATGAAAAGGAAGGCAATGGAATGGAAAACCAATGCAGAAGAGGCAGCTTGGACCGGTGATGCTTCTCATCGGAATCTGGATCGACTGGTAAAAGTTCTTGCAAGCGAGCAAATAAGTTAATTAGAAGCCTGATGGCAAATAACTTCAAGCATTGAGTAACCTACTGTATTGTTTCTGGCAGAGAAATATAATCTTAAAAAAAAATATCTTGATATAATAAATTTCTCTATTATTTGCTACATTTTCTTAATTTAATTTGCAACTATTACACTCAACATAATTTTGGCTAAGATCTTAGCAAGAAAACTTGTGTGATACTAAAAAGTTTAGGGAAAAGATTGGCTTATAACAGTTGTCAATGAATGAAGATGACAACGTGAAGTGGATGGTATGTAAATTTGTAAAATGTATGTCCATAAGCTGTGGATGACCTTTCACGCGTTGATTGGAACATTAATGCCAACGAGAAACTTTTCTGTATAGTATATAGTACTTTGCTATAATAATACTATATATTATTAAAATAGATACATAAGAAGAAGAGATAAATATGAAAAAAAGAATTCTTATCATATTTTTTTGGGGATAACATATAATTTTCTCTCTTGAATTTCTCTCTTTTTCTTATATGTATATATTTTTAAATATTTTAAGTATTAATAATTATGACTTAAATACCATAATTGTTTTCTTGAATGACATTTTTAGATGAAAACCATGGTCATTTTTGATGAATTGTGGTGCAACTACAGGCATTCACGAGCTCCTAAACGACAAAGTAATCTCACCACATTACTTGGAACAGCCTGTCACTAACATGTTGTCATCTCTATTCACTAACAACAGCTGACTAGTTTTGTCAGCTTGTCGCAAACGTGAAGTTTCTGCTCTAGGTCTTGACGGTTTCTTACATTGATATTCAACGTGTACTTACTTTCTGGTCTTTACGTTTCGACATTTTCTTACATTGATATTCAACATGTACCGACTTTCTGCTCTTTACTTTTGACATTTTCTAACATTGATATTCAGAATTTTCTTACACGTAGAAAATTCTATTGATTGTTTATCATTCTAACATGGAAAAGCAATTATTCAATCCACGCTTTGTCGCTGCTAGTACTAGCCATAATTTCAAATGAATCCGTGACCAAATTGTTCTCTACACTTAGTCGCAGTTTTATGGATCCAGACATGGATTGCTTGTTAGACTAATCAAGCAAAATTTCTGGAAGTTCTTGATATTATATTCCCATCGCAGCTGATGGCAGCGCTCACCTCTGCATATATAACATAAGTGTTTAATACAAAGAAATGGTCCAACTGGATGGGAGTGTCTACCAAATTTGGAATAGTCGTCCTGATATTATATTTGATACTCCAAAAGAAGTTACCCAATAATTTCTTCCTTTTCATCTCTTCTTTCCTAAGTAAACAGTAAGCCTAACCTCACTCGAATAACATGAGCATGAGAAGAAAATTGAATAATAATAATAAAAAGGTCAGAACCAATATATAGTGAATTAATTATTATTATTAATTAACATAAACTAAATTATTTAGGGAAATACTATAATACTGAACAATACTTTCCTCAAATTTTCCCAATTAAAAATTTCATTTACTTAGAAAATAAATGGCGTTATAATCTTTTTATGAGGATACATTTGTTATTAGGGGTAAATCTAACTTTTAACTTTTATTATAAATAATACAATGACTGAACTAACATTAAAAGCAATTTTTTTTTTAACTTGCACTAGGAGCCTTGTAGATAATTTTATTTTTTAAGCCTAATAGAATTATTTAACTGTCATGAAAAGCCAATTAAAAAATACTTCTTTTTAAGATATTTTTTAATTTATTTCTTTGATCTTTTATATACTTATGTTGAGTTAGAAGCAACTTAATCTTTTGATAAATATAAAGTATTCATAAAAAAAAGAAAAAAGCTGCGGAAGCATGGTGTGTCACGCCATTCATTCTTCATATCAAATTATGTTCTATTCTGTTTTATGATTGTCATTTATTTTGTTTTTTTATCTTCTTTTAATTAGTTTTTCTTTAATTTCATTTCTCATTATGATTCTTATTTTTATTTTATTTTTAATCCTTTAATTAATTAAATTTTGTTTTCAATTTCTTCCCTTAATATTTCATTTTAATTTATTTTCATGTTTCAAAATCAAAACAAATATATAAGATCCAAAAAGAAAACTAAAGACAACCAACTAATGACAAGCAAGACTGATGACCCAGAAACCATTCAGAATAACAAAGAAATACAGATTCAAAATCAAGCTATAACTCCTTATGTGCAAAATTCTATGCTAAAATTTGTTGTTGCATCGATCACGCCTTTCCTCTATAAGAAATCCTAGAAGTTTTTCTTTTGAAAAACCATCAGCCACATAAAAACCTCCACCATTGGGGTTGCAATTCTTGTGAAATAGAGATTGATTATGAGATATGCCTTAACCGTTAGTGATGATTGGTCGCCGAGATGCATTTGGACAAAGAGAGGCCATAAATTCGAGTTCCACTATCATTCCCGGATATGGAAATGACTCTTTCCCATGTTGTCTCATGTAGTTCTCAGAGGCATCTTGGGTGGCCCGCTCATTCAAGTGTCTGTAATGTATAGTGTAAAGATGGAACAAAACTTGTGCAAACCCTGACAATAGAAAATTATACTTGCGCGCATATATATATATAGAGAGAGAGGGGTAAATAAATAGTGAGATATAGGTAAATAGTGCCATATATATAAATAATAATTGTATATATAATTTTTTATGTGTTAATAATAATTGTATATATATAAATAATAATTGTATATATAATAACACTATTAAAATACTAATAAGCAAATTTAAAAAGATAAAAAATAAAATAAAAAATAAAATATATACAAATTCACATTGTTCATCTAATTTGATTATATTTATAAACAAGTATAAAAAATTTTATTAAATAATATGAGAATTAAAATTTTTTTATTATTAAAAAAATACTTTATTTTTTATAAATACTTCATAATTTTACATTTTTTTTATTCTCATCTTCTCCTCTTTTATGGTACTCTTAAAGCTTGGATATAGCATCTAGTTATCCACAAACACCCATGCTTTTACAAAAAATAAAAAACAAGTTGTAAGTACAAATGATATTAATTGGTATGGCAAGGGGCAACAAATTGATGCCTATAATTATTAATTATTGTCTAAGGTGTAAAGGATCGCTTCACCTTCTTCCATCATTATTAACTTTTCCAGCATTGTTGACTTAGATGGCTGGCAGCTTCACAGAGATTAGCAAGGCATTCAATTGGCTGAATGGAAAAGTGGAGCTTGTAACAGAATGATGATCAATAAAAAGGCTAAAGGTAGGCAACCTAAAAAAGCTAAAGGTAGGCAACCCGATGTGACAACAATTTCATCAAAGACGCTAATTCAAGGTTTTTGGAACCGGAGCACGTTGTCGACAAGTTTGTCAAGATTCATGGATGATGAACCATTAATACCAGTTGTCGCTTCAGCCTTTGACTTCCATTCCATTGCCTTTCTTTTCATTTCCTTACCTTTCTCCCCATCCATTAACTCTATTACAAGCTTCTCTACTTCATCTCTATTTGCATCACTTTCAATTTCCATGCCAATACCCCAATCAGTGCAAGCAAACTTACAGTTAGTTTGTTGCTCGGAGAAAAAAGGCCAGCATAGCATTGGCACGCCGTTGGACAAGCTTTCAATGGTGGAATTCCACCCCATGTGACTTAAAAACCCTCCTATCGATGAATGCTTCAGGACTTTTTCCTGCGCACACCAGCTCGCCGTCAGGCCTCTTTCTCTAGTCTCTTCAAGAAACTCTGGAGGCAAAACCGCTGAGTCGCCCCTGACAAGATCAGGCCTGATTATCCATAAAAAATTCTTCATGCTGTTAGCTAGTCCCCAAGAAAACTCCACAAGTTGCTGTGGATTCATCACAGTTATGCTTCCAAAATTCACGTAGACAACAGAATTGGGATCCTTGGAGTCGAGCCAGTGCAGGCATTCAGTCTCTTCTTTCCACAGACTGGATCCAATTGATGCTAGATAATCATTCTGTGTTTGTTCAAGAAGCAAATTAAGAGGACCAACAGAATAAATTGGAGGAAACATAGATGAGAGAGCAACCAGAACATCATGATCTAAGTCATCAAAAGTATTCAAAATTGCAGCTGAAGCTTCTGAAGCTCTATCAATTACTCTTATCACAAAGTTTAGCATAACGTCGTTTCGATCTGTTGTACGAATGAAGGTTGGAAGGTCCTTCAGACGAATATCTTTCATTCCCGGAATCCAGTCTATTTTTGTCTCCAAATATCCATTTGTCATATCGCTTTCTTCTGCATCATTGATATCAAAGATAAAAACACGTTAGATAAACAATTTACTTCGAAAAGATTCATGATAGTATGAAAGTTGTAATAAATTTATCAAGTACGTACCTTTGAGTGGTATGTAACCTCTTTCAACAAGATGTTTGTAATGTGCATAGGCCAATGTGCCACATGCACTTGAAGTCCAGAAAGTGACGACAGGGATTTGAAGTTCGTCCTTAACATCGAGAGCGAAGGACATGCCCCCATCTGCTACTATGCAAGTTACAGGCGGGACACCATTTGATGAATTGAGTTTGGCAAGAAGTTGGCGAAATGGGTCTAAGCAAGCCTTTGAGGTAGAGTCACAGAGATATGAAGTGTCTTGGGTCACATCAGCATCAAGCTGATCACCTAGACCGTCTGGAATGGTTTCAAACTGGAAATCAGGCAAGACACCAAGGGCGTTACGGCCTCTGGACTTGAGCAAACGTCTGTGATTGTATTCAGAGTTGACAATGGTGATGTGAAAGCCTTTGTGATGGAGTAGTTTTGCTACTTTGAGCATAGGAGTTATGTGACCTTGAGCTGGATATGGAAGGCACACGGCATGAGCCTTGGTGCTCTTTGGAAGAGATCCCATGTTTCTCACTCTCCGAGTTATTGTATTTCACACCTTCTATGAGCTAGAAGACTGAATTTATTGGTCACCGGTAAGATAAGGAATTGTGATTACTTCTTATATAGTCCAAAATCAAGACGCGCGAGTTTTTATTTTTTATTTTTTTATCAAAACACTTTTGTTATAAAAATGATTAATTAGTTTGCAATTAACTGGCAGTGAATTATTTTTCATATAAATTTATTCAATCAAGGTATTGGTGAGGATGTCACGGCCGGTGATTGGCATCATATATTAATTGACAATAAGTGCCTTTTTTTTTTCTTCCACATTTTCTGGTGGATATACTGGAAGAACACTCGAAAACAATTAATAGAATAGAATAAAATAAGAGCTTGTAAATTATTGTTACACTTAAGAGAATAAGGTGGATAAATTTGTAGCACCTTCATGAATGAGAGTTTGGAATTTGGGCACTTGATCGTGGGAGCCCTGAATGAGATTAAATTATAATCCATTCATCGTAGTTTGATAAAAATAATAATTTATGAATAACTCGTTCATGGCGTTGAATTAAATATTCAAACGTAAGACAAGACTGTGCTGATATCAGTTGAGTTGTCGTGCCCCTTCAGCCGGTTGAGCGCTACTAAACGACGAAGTAAGCTCACCTCCTAATATGGGTACAAATTATATGGTTAGACAAATAATATGTTTTATTATTTTAACATCCAGAAACCTATTATTCAATCCTCATATTGTCGCTAGCTACTAGTAATACTAGCCGCCCTTCTTCAATAAAATTACATGTCCAGACTAATGAAGAAAAATTTCAAGTTCTTGATAGTACGTGTATTCCCATAGCGGTGCCTACTTCAGGGTAGAGTGCTAGTGTTTAATGAAAAGAAATGGTCTAACTGGATTGGATTGGAGTGTTAAATCAACCAAACTACTTGTTTTACTCAACATTTCAAAATATACTATCAATTTGTTCGTAAAGTAGCTGAAACTACATTTTCAAGGAAATGTTGGAGTTACGAGCACGACTATAATGTACCAAATATATATATATATATATATTCAAAAATTAAGTGAATAAAATCATTTTCAATAAGTCAAAATGATATCCCACATCAGTTTTATTCAAAATTTTCCATAATTGGGCGATGTTAGGGAAAACATGTTAGACCAATTCAATGTTGTTTCGGACCGTGAGGACTCTAACGTTTGACTATTGCTGTTATTATGATTATCCTACGACTTGAGAAACACGTTAGACCATCTCAATTTTATTTGGCCTTGTATACATGCCAGAAATCCCTGCACACACTTCAACCCAATTCTAAGATATATTGAGATAGATAACGCGTAATTTACCGAATCAAAACCACCACTCCTCCGGAAACATCCAATAATGATAAGTTTCACAGCAAACCACATTAATTGCCAAACTCATTGTACCACGTGGATCACCATCAATCGTGAACCCCACTTGCAAATAGAGAAAGAAGCTTGTAGAAGGAAAAATATTTGCCAAACCACGTGGATCACCATCAATCTTGAACCCCTCTTGCAAATAGAGAAAGAAGCTCGTAGAAGAAAAAAAAAAACGCAACCAATTAAAATTGGCCATGTTTCATTTTTATTTTATGTTTTACATAAAAAATGAAATAAATTTCATGGGGAATAGAGTGGACTTTGTATGTGTTTTGGCTGATGGAAGGTTGATATATGAGATACTAAAGATGTTTTTTCATAAATATAAGATTTTGTTAATAAAAATCAATTAATAACATAATCTTTAGCGATGTTGATAAAAATTCAGGATATTTTTAAAAATTTCTATAAATAAAAGGCCTCATATTATAAAAAAAATTATTAAAAATATAAAATTTTCAAATAAAAAAATTCTTCCAAAAGCTCTCAATTTACATTTAAGTCTTTAAAAAATAAAACTCTGTTGGATTAAATGTAAATATTTTCAAGACAAATCAAAAGTATTCTTCATAGCACCAATTCTTCTTTTGCAATTCACGTCTGAATTCATATTCTTGGAAAGTAAATATCTTGACTTGATTTTACAAATAAATTAAATCATCATAGATTAAGTTAAAGAGAAGAATTAGAAGATTGTTATATTAAATAAGATTTTACCTAGTCATATGTTTTAATAAAATCAAATATCTATAGATGTGTTATTGCTTTATTTTCAGGTACTCAATATTATATCTATAAGTTTTTGGCGACTCCACTAAAAATATCTCAATCTCTCATCTCTTCCCTTCAATAAAGAATTTTCAATAACCTCATAATGATAACTAAGAAGAACATTATCACTATTGTTGTTTCTAAAAGCTATAAAATTGCTTAAATAAAGCTGATTCTTGAGATGATGTCAATGTTGAATGCATGAGGTGCATGAGAATTCATTGGTTCAATGATAAAAAAATACAAGTAACTCCTTATAAAAATGAAATGTAGGGTAAGAATTTCTTCAGCACTCAAGATGATTAATTTAGAAATTCACTCATGGAGACTTCTCTTTATCATTCAACAAGTCACTTTAGGTTTTGGCACATGTTAGTGATGATAACCGGGATTATATCTTTGGAGTATCAAATGGCTAAATTAATAAAATTCATTAAAGGGCTTCCAACTTCACTGAAAGAAAAGAACCACAAGATAGGATAATTTATAAACAAACTTTAGAGCATGAATAAGGGTGGCTAAACTTCAACTACCAAGTTTGTGTAAAAAGATCAGTTAGATGTTGTTAGGGATTCTACAATTAAAGTTACAAGGAATATTTATGGTATTATTGGCAACATCTTCACAACAAATCAACTAAAAGACCTTATTAAGGAGGCCATCATGGACCAAGGATAAAGTCTAGTTCGACCTTTATATTCTTATACAAATTCATACATCAAGAGGATTGATCTATAAAGAATGCCTCCAACCTATCAACAACTCAAGTTCTAGCAATTCAATGGAAGGGGGAATCTAAGATAACATGTGTCTCACTTTGTGGATACTTGCAACAATGTTGAAATTGATGGTGATCTCATGGTAAAATAATTTATCTATTTCTTAAAAGGTAATCTTTGATGAGTACACTAACTTGGAGTTTAGCTCAATCAATAGTTGGGAGTAATTAGAATGCGAGTTTCTTAATCATTTCATCAACACTCATCATGTGGTTAGCATGATTGAACTCTCTAATATATATCAATAAAAAGAGGAGCATGTTATCGACTAATTTACCAGTGCAGAAAGCTTAATCTCAACTATAATGATTAACTTGCAAAAACTGTTACTCTAGATATGTCCATTCTAGGGATGTATTGGGGGTTACACTATATCTAGAAGGCATTAAACCTAAATATTTTAAAAAATTAGCCACTTGAGCATATAAAATGGAAGCATTATTGCAGCTAGAAACTTAACATTACTTATACAAGTGCCTAAGAAAAACAAGCTTAAAAGTTATAGATTTGGATAGAGCACTCTGAAACTTGAGGGAAAATAGGCTTTAGTAATTAATCTATTGTCATAATGTACTAATTAAAGCTAAAATAAATGATCATACAACATCATTTGCTTTCTAAAAAGGTAAAAAGGAAGAAAACATCCTTGAAAAAGTGATAAGAGAGAGTATTCATTCCCTAACTTAGACATATCTAGGATGCTAAGTGCTTTGCTTGAAGAGAATATTATTGAGCTACTAGAGCTTAAACATCTCGAAGAAGAAACCAAATAGAGAACCTAATTTATTACAAATACAACTACCTAATTAACCATTATGTAGATAAGTGTTTTGTGTTAAAAGACAAGATCATGAGGCTACATGAGAATGGAGACAACATTTTTATGACAAAATAACAGCTTCCAATATAACGACAATGGTGAGTTTTGGTTCACACCAATTGCTACTTGTGATAAGTTTTGGCTCCTTTAAAACTATATAACTTATCATCATTTTGCCTACGATCATCATCATGTCTTCAAGTCAAGCTTCGCATATTGCACCTATACCTCAAAGTAATGACTTGAAGCCTAATTCATATAAGAATCATGAAAATAAAGGATGGATTTTGGTCACTTATAAACAAAAGAAGGAAGAAGTATACAAAATGACAAATATAATTATAATAAAGAATTGTAATGGTGAAAAAGGCAATTAACAAGCTGATTCATTGAAACTTGTGAAACAAATCTATATTATTTAGAGAAGAGGTCTTGTAAACTCAAAGCTCAAGGAAACTCATTACACTAAATGAGTATATGCCAAAAAAGCTAAAGGGGATTGGAAATATGTTTGTTGCTTGCTATCAAGTTGGTAGGAAGAAAACTCATATGGAAAAAGCCATAGAGAAAAGCCATGATGACTTGATACGTGTCTCAAAATGTATACAATGTGAAGATATTCTTAAAAAATAAAAGACCAATTGCTAGAATTAAAACTTCACAATCTATCTCTTTTTATCAAAGGTTATGTCATAAAAAAGATTGTGAATTGTATTTTGGTAAATAATGGTTTAGTTGTCAACATACTACTTATTAAAACCATAAAAGAGTTGGAATTCCTATATATGAACTCTTCCCAATTCATCTAAGGATTTAAAGCTTTAATCAAGAAGGCAAAACACCATAAGAGCGATAAAACTTGCAATACACATGGAAGATATGGAGTCAATGCTTCTTTTTTTTTCACATTATAAAGACTAAAACTACCCATAATATGCTACTTGGATGACCATGGATGCATGAAAATGGTGTCATGAAAAGAACAAGAAAAAGTTAACTCTATGAGCTTGAAAGGGCCTAAATCATAAATAAATGAAGAAATGATTTGTCCATTAAAAAATAAAAGAAAAGGAAAGGTAGTAGAAAACTTAGTTGATAATAAGGTATCACATAAGGCCATAACACTAAACTACATCCCGTTGTTAATAAGAAAAAGGGTCAATATTCTTTCACTAAAGATGAAGAGGAGATTATAAAGGGGCTAAAAAACATAACCTTGCCAATTATAAATTTTGCTTTGACCAAAGTCTAAAAACCGATATTGAAAAGGTTTGTTCATCAAGGAGTTAGTGGTTGCAAAATCTCAAATGACTCCCTAATAATGGGAAAACAAGTTTATAAAAAGACTTAAAGAGTTTTAAGAGAAAAGAAAACTTTTGGCAAAACTTCAAGGGCTGGTCATTTTATGCCATTTTATTTTAATATTAAGAATGAGACATTATGATATGTAATTGTGGAAAAATTAAAGGAAAAATAACAAAGTCATCATACACATCTTAAATCCTTGGTTTAGAATTGTCTTTGCATGATTATGACTCGTACTTAAGTATTTGATAAGATTGGAACAAAAAAAAATGGAAGGATACTAAAACAAACTTAAATCCTTATAAAACTTAGATGATCCAAGTCAAAAGATGATAAGAATATACTTAATCATCAATCAATTTTGGTTAAGAGCTCAAAGGATCTTCATAGTAAAATATCTTTACACATGAAGTTAGAATATGAATGGGTACTAAGTGTTAAGATGACATTAAAAGTAATGAAATACACAATAGTGATTAAAAACCTTTCTAATAAAAAGAAAAAAAAAGAAAAGGAAATGATGCCTCTCACTTTAAATCATATCATTATTGGAGAGGATGATAATGATAATTTTCTTATCAAAGAAGATATTAAAGAGGCTATGTTTATTTTTGAATAAGAAAATAAATCTATGGTTGATGGACATAAAAAGGTTAATTTAAACACCATTAAAAACCTTAGACTAACCTTCATAAATGCAAACTTGCCACGTAAAGAGGAAATGAGTTACATGGAACTTATAATGAAGCACCAAGATATCTTCTCTTCCTCTTATGATGAAATGCTAGGTTTAAACTTGAAGGTTGCTATTAAGGCTAAAGTTGTCTTATGAATTAAGGCTAAAGTCAATAGACTTGTAAAACAAGCTAGACATCACTTTCATCCTAAAGTTATCTTATGAATTAAGGCTAAAGTCAACAGACTTATCCAATAGGGTTTTATTCATGAGGTTAAGTATCATACATGTATTTCAACTATCATATTGATAAAAAAAAGAAAAGAAAAGAATAGTCAAATCCATGTTTGAGTGGATCGTTAAGACCTTTAACAATGGTTGTTCCAAAGTCACTTCTAATCACTAAGATTATAGTTGATGCTACCACAACCCATAAGAGTTTAATTTTTTTTTTATTATCAATAGAGCCTTTATTTAGGAGTAAATTTAAGGAAGGTTTGCAAGGAAAACTATATATCAAGTTGTTTGGGAGTGGGGGAAACCGAGAGATGATGTTTTAGAAAGAGAAAGGAAGGAATTTGAAATGGTTGCAAGAAATTTCTCACCTTTTCTTCCAAACTAGTTGTTAAATTGTTATAGCAACTTAAATTCTTTTTATTATGTGTCGTCATGCTTAGTGACACGACTAAAAAATTAATATTTTCTTCCAAGTGTAGGAGTGTTGAAGTAATAAATAACCCGACAAGACTGGAGTCGAACCACATGGAGGTTAATTGTATAAATTATATATGACAATAATAACAACAACAACAACAACAACAACAATAGTAGTAGTAGTAATACTAATAATAATAATAATAATAATAATAATAATAATAATAATAAAGAAAAAAAAGAAGATGATAAGAACTTTGAGATGAAATATTAATTTAAGGATTAAACAATGATAATAACAAATTTCAAGGTTAGAGGTTCCACTAATGGTATGCCAAACAAGTATAATATAAACTCTTATTATTCAATTGGAAACCACACACAAAGAAGGTTTCAATTAAATTATAAATTATTAATATGATTATATTAGTCATTGACATGAAAAAAAGATTGATGTCTTCTCCCAAGTGCAGGAGTGTTGAAGTAATAAATAACCCGGCGAGACCGGAGTCGAACCACAACGAGGTTAATTGTACAAATTATAAATAACAATAAGACAACACAATAACAACAACAACAACAACAACAATAATAGTAATAACAATAACAACAATAATAATAACAATAATAATAATAATAATAATAAAGAAAATGAGAACTTTGAGATGGAATATTAACTTAAAGATTTAACAATGATAATAACAAATGTCAAGGTTAGAGGATCCACTAATGGTATGTCAAACAAGTATAATATAAACTTTTGTTATTCAATTGGAAACCACACACAAAGTAGGTTCGAATCAGATTATAGATTGTTAACATGATTACATTAGTCATCTTATTCGATTAATGCTAATACTTGGAAATTGCATCAAGCATTCATGATTATAACTTATATTAACAACAAATCAAGTTCCTTTCATAGCTTAAGTGTCGGTTATACCATACAGTATAGGTTATGAAAGTGCCAAACATTTGTTGTACCAAGTGTTAGATAACATAAATCAAGATTAATCATTTAACAAGCAAAGTATTAAAGAGTGAACAAGATAACAAATATAAAACATGTTAGTATCAAATATTAAAGTCCATATTAAGTTTAGACTATACTTATTCTTACATCATTATTGTAACCTTTTCACCTTGACATAATAAACTTAGCTAGATATAATGAAAGAAAGAAAAATAGATAAACAAAATAAAAACATAAATAAGATAAAAGTTAACTAAGTATAGAAAAGGAAATGAAAGGCATAAACTTGATATTAATGAAAACAAAGCATAAACATTACAAAAAATACAAAGAGAGAAAGCAAGAGCATGATCTTGATCTGGACACCAAGATGCCTAAATGCATGGTAGATGCCTCTTTTTATAAGCCTTAACATGGTTAAACATTGCATTCATTTGAGCTGACATTATAGAGACCTGAAGTTCCTCTCCAATTGTTTTTCCAATGATGTCCCCTTGTGCTAAAGCTTCCTGACGACCCCCAAAACTTGACTACCTCCTAAAAATGTAGCTATTGACACACCTCCCATTAACCCAAGACTGCCTCCCCCATATCCTAAATGAATCTTTCTCTCACCTAGCACTTGACCAAGATGATTTGTTGATTCTAAAAACTCCTTTTCTTTCCCAAGACTAGATCCACCGAAAACACAAATATTTCTTATGTGATGACCTGAGAAACTTGCCATTTCTACACACTTCAGTATTTGTTAGATGTATGGGTTGAGTAGAAATGAAAGGAAGGAAAAGAGGGTTTTATAGATGAGAAATTAGAAAGGCAAACCTATATGTAGGTCAGCTAGAGTCTCACACTATCTCTCTCTCTCTCTCTCTCTCTTTATTTATTTATTAACTTTTAAAGAAAGCATGTATATGTACAAGTAGTTGTGAATGTGGCTCATATCTTCCCTTGGTTTTATGTCCAAGAACGGCTTAAACGCCCTCTATGGGTCAGGGATAGGCTTCCTATCCAGTTTTCTTAAAAACTAGCAAACATGGTCTTTTTTAGTCAGATTCCCAAGACTAAGTCGATCATGTTCTTTATGAAATAGTGACCATAAATCATGAATTGCAGGATGTACATCTCCACTAGGATGCGTCTCAAGAGTCAATAGAAGGTTATCTAAAGACTCCTTACTCAGGCCATCCTTAATGAATTGTATTTTATCTTCACGGTTTATAGATACCATTTCTAAATAACGACATTGTGTATTACAAGTCCATTTAGCACATCGATGACAAACTTGCAGCCGTTTTGCACGACGTTTCTTTGCAAAAGAGCTTTTACCTGTTCCAAGCATGTGTGAGATGAAGGAGTTAGAGGACTCACTTGATAATCAGACTTTTGTTTTAATCAACCAGCAAATATCTTCAGGAATTCCATGATTCATTAACAATCTCAATCTTGCACATCTAGTACGGTAAATTTTTGTAATCGCATTCTGAGGCAGAGCGGGAAAATACTTTTTCAATTTTGTAAGATTAGTGTCCATTTTCAAATGAGAATTGGAAAAGAGATTCAAAGAATTGCACAAATGTATACATAGATATCAGTTATTGTGGGAAATTGAAAGAACTGACTTAAGTCACGGAGTACCGTTATCCGCCATTTGACTGGGGTGAGAGAAACTAGCAAAAATCACTTGAAAAAGAAACACAAAAACAATGTGAGAAAAATAAAATAATCAACCTTTATCTACAAGATCATTCCAACCAGTTGATTCATTTTCACTAGGAAAATTATCAAAGTAAGCTTTCAAACAATGTCCATTTTCCTTAAAATTATTGTCATTCATTGAATTCTCAATATCACAGGCTCCATAAGGATTACTCCATCTTGATCTTAGCTTTCTAGGGAATGCATAAAATTGAGAATTATAAAACAAAACTTTTTTACCAGTATCAACTTTTTGACAATTTTCACAAGCTTTGTAGAATGCATGCGTGTCTTTGAACATGATAGGCCAATAAAATTCATTTTGAAAGATTTTTGTAGCTGTCTTTTTTTACTAAAAATAACTTCCATATGCATCATAATGACAAAGTTTGATGAAACTACTTACCTCATTGTCAGGAATGAATCTTTGAAATATTAGATCAGGATAATATTTGAATAAGTTAGAATCATCACCATAAAAGTTCTTCACTTTGTTCAAAAACTTTTCTTTGTCTTGGGTACTCCAATTAGCTGGCAAATCTCCTAAAGCAAGAAAATTAATATTTTTATCATACCAGGGCATTGGATTAAGAGAAAGTAAGGATTCGTTAGGAAAGTAATCATCGATTGATGTGATGTTAGATGTTAAATCTGTTGTCACTATTGACAAAAAATTCACATCAACATTTTTTGTGCTTTTTTCATCCGTGATTTCTTTCTCAGAATACTGTTTGTGTTAGGGTTGTATGTTTATGAGTATGGGTTATGGTTGGCCCTTTGAAAACTGTTTAAAATATGGGCTTGTTCATGGAGACATTCCTTAAAAGAAGGCAAGGTTGGATAGTTATCGGTTGAGTGTTCATTTGTTTCATATATTTGACATGCAATGTTTTCAACAGATTTTAATTTACCACTCTTTGTCAATTCTAGTGCCTCGACTTTTCTAGCTAAAGATGCAAGCTTGGCTTGAAGGTCATGATCTTCTCTAAGGTTGCACATACCTCCACTAGATGTATGAGGTTGAGTTTTACTCGGTGCCTCATAAGTACCCGCGGTGTCCCAATTTTGAGAATTTTCAGCTAACAAGTCTAAGAACTCCATTGCTTCATCTAGGTCTTTATCTTTAAAAGTTCCATTGCACATCAATTCAACCATTTGCCTATCTTTAGGTGTTAACCCTTCATAAAAATATGAAACTAATCTCCATGTTTCAAAACCATGATAAGGGCAAGTATTAAGCAAGTTTCGATACCTATCCCAACATTGGTAAAATGTTTCTCCTGGTTTTTGAGTGAAAGTTATGATTTGTCTTTTGAAAGAGTTTGTTCTATGAGATGAGAAAAACTTCTTTAAAAACTATTGTTGCATTTCATCCTAAGCACGAATGGATCCTGGTCTCAGATTTTGTAGTCATATTTTAGTTTTATCTTTTAATGAAAAAAGAAAAAAGCTTTAATCTAATGGTGTTCATGCTACAATTTAAATTATTATATGTGTTGCAGACCTCCTCAAATTCCCTTAAATGCAAGTATGGATTTTCCAATTCAAAACCATGAAAAGAAGGTAAAAGTTGAATAATGCCTAGCTTGAAATTAAAATGAGATGCATCAAGAGGAAAAACTATGCATGATGGTGCACTTGTTCTTATTGGATTCATGTGATCTCTAAGTGTTCTAGCATGGTTATTCTTATTATTCTCATTATGAAGTGATTGATTTTCTTCTTCAGCCATATTTTCTGAAAATGATGAGGATACCCTACAAAGTCTACCACTTGATGTACGTGACCACACTCTCATGCACATGTAGGAATAGAATAAATAGAAAAAGAAAACAAAAGAAGAAGAAATAAGAGAAAAGAAACAAAGTTATATACAGGAAAAGCGAAAAGAGAAAATAAAATAAATATTATAATTTATACAAAACTTACCTCCCCAGCAACGGCGCCAAAAACTTGACACGATAAAAAGATTGATGTCTTCTCCCAAGTGCAAGAGTGTTGAAGTAATAAATAACCCGGCAAGACCGGGGTCGAACCATATGGAGGTTATTGTACAAATTATAAATAACAACAACAACAACAACAACAATAACAACAACAACAACAACAATAACAACAACAACAACAACAACAACAATAATAATAATAATAACAATAGTAATAATAATAATAATAATAGTAGTAGTAGTAGTAGTAGTAGCAGTAATAATAATAATAATAATAATAATAATAATAACAACAATAATAAAGAAGAAGAAGAAGATGAGAACTTTGAGATGAAATATTAAAGTAAGGATTAAACAATGATAATAACAAATGTCAAGGTTAGAGGTTCCATTAATGGTATGTCAAACAAGTATAGTATAAACTCTTATTATTCAATTGGAAACCACACATAAAGGAGGTTCCAATCATATTATAAATTGTTAACATGATTACATTAGTCATTTTATTCAATTAATGCTAATACTTGTAAATTTCATCAAGCATTCATGATTATAACGTATGTTAACAATAAATCAAGTTCCTTTCATAGCCTAGGTATTAGTTATACCATTTAGTATGAGCTATGAAAGTGCCAAGCATTTGTTGTACCAAGTGTTATACAACATAAATCAAGATTAATCATTTAACAAGCAAAGTATTAAAGAGTGAGCAAGATAACAAATATAAAACATGTTAATATCAAACATTAAAGCCCATATTAAGTTTACACCATTAGTGTAACCTTTTCACCTTGAGATAATTAACTTAGCTAGACATAATAAAAGAAAGAAAAATAGATAAATAAAATAAGAACATCAATAAGATAAGAGTTACCAAAGCAAAGGAAAGGAAATGAAAGGCATAAACTTGATATTAATGAAAACATAGCATAAACATTACAAAGAATACAAAGAGAGAAAAGAAGAGCATGATCTTGATCTGGACACCAAGATGCCTAAATGCATAGCAAATGCATCCTTTTATAGGCCAAAATTGGGAACTATTAATTTGATGACTAATTGATGAGTAGATGGCCAACCCTTGACTTGGTGACAATCCTTATCTTCTCTTGTCTGCCCAATATGTCATTGATGATGTCACAATTAGAGCCACTTGAAAACATGAAAGTTCCAGGAAATTGTCTCAGCTTTCTTATGTCAAAAATTCAGCTCATTTCAACTTTTAGCACTCCAGATATGGCCAAAATACTGAACAGTGCTCGGGCTGGAGGACAAATTTGGGCTTATTTGTTATTACAATAATTTGGACTTGAAAATGGCCTTTTTAGATCTTGGGCTCCATATGAAAGTTGTAGGCCTATGTCTTACCTTTCAATCCATATAAAGTAGACCTAAATCTAAGATCTATAGCTCCAGATATGACCCAATTACCGAACAGTGTTCCGGTTTGGATTGCACCGACATCTCTTTTCTAAGTTTGATCATCTCTTTGCCTTTGCAATTGAAGTTCTTAAAGTCATCAATCAATCCTTTTACTTATGTGATAGGCCTGCATTTAAAATGGACATTTATCATAAATTAAAGGTATCTTATATTATTAGATAGATTATTATAAAACGTACTTTAGTTAAGGAGTTATTAATACTTCAAGTGCAAAATGATGATATAAAACCATGATAAAAATGCACTTTTGAGTACTAATCATATATCAAGGTTCGTGATTCATGAAGAAGTTGACAAATTTCCACCGCTAGCATTGTAGGTCGCAGCTTTGATTTGTTTATTTCTTTAGAAATAGGTTTCTTTTTCTTGTTAGCTAGGTCTACTTGGTTTGTTAGCAATATATCTCATATTTTAAGTTACAAAACATGGACATAAATTTGTTGAAGTTGCTAATAATAGCATGCTTTAATGTTCAATAATTTATGAGAAAAAAGTATTGGAGTTTACAATAGAATTAATTTAAGAGTTGATTGTCAGTTTTGAAATTGTACAATTATTTTCTGAAGGGTTAGATTATTGTAATTTTTTTGGATAAGTGGAAGCCACCTTAATGTTTTTACACAATAGATATTCATACATAAATAACAAAAAAAAGGAAAGAATCTTGAGAATTTTTAATTAATAAGAAATTTGTCATTATGTTGTTGACACTCTTCCGTCTTTCTGACACTCTTCCCTCTTTCTGATATCACTTCCAATAAAAAAAAACTTAAATTCATATAATTTATTGGCTTTCATTTTTTTTGGATTTTTAACTTCTCAATCTTAAAAACTTTGCAGTACAATCCAATGCATGAACCTGAAACAATCAATTCTAAATAGGTCCCACACTCTCATTTACATTCATACAAAGGAATGTTCCTTTACAAGAAATTAACCAAAGCAGATAATGACCATAAACGCTTGGAAAGCTACTTGAATGCTCCTTTGCATTCACCATAGCAACAGTCCCATATATATATACACCTTCTACATTTTCACCTTGTTGTCACTAACTCTTCATCAATCCATGCTAAGCATGTCACCATTTTATACAAACAATAAAGAAGATCCATTGTTAGACAATGTCACAAACCTGTTGAAAATTCAACTCGATTTCTAGTTCTTTTAAAAATAGAGAAACTGGTTCACCAGTTGGATTAAATAAATTAGTTGATCGATTGAGAAAAGATCGACCAGTTCAACTATTAGAATACAATTCTTATTCAAATTTAGATTTTCTTGTATTAATTTAATTCTTCATTGTTTAGGACTTCATGTCTATAAAACAATTTGTAAGTAGCATAAAAAAAAAGAAGAGAATAACTAAGAAAGTTTAGAAATAAACACTAAATAGAAGTACACCTTCCTTTCAACCTTCTTTTCGTTCTTGAGTTTTTGACTTTACATTCCTGTTTTTTTATCTTGTATCAAACTTATCTTTTTTCCAACCAATGGTAATGGAGCATAGGTTTGATTATTTATCATGGTCAACCCAAACTTCCAGCTTCAATATCCTAGGTTGACAAAAGACAATTATGAAACTTGGTGTGTTCTAGTAAAAGCTTCGTTAGATTCCTAAGATGTATGAGAGATGGTCCAAAAAAGCTTGAAAAGCTTATAGATGGAGCAATATTGACTTCAACCTAAAGAAAGGTCGTGTAAAAGGCATGAAGATAGGATCAACAAGGATTAACGATCATCCATCAATGTTTGGATGACATTACTTTTGAAATAGTGGCTAATGCAACCATCACCAAGCAAGTGTAATAAGTTTTTCAATAATCAAACCTATAAAAGCTATATGGTGACTTTGAAAAGTTACATATGTTTGAATTAAATAATTCTTCAATATACTTTGTAAGAGTATTGGCCTTATACAATCAAATGAAAAGATATGGGGAGAAGATGGAAGAGACATGTGTAGTAGAGAAGATCACATACTCATTGTAAAAAAAGTTTCATTATGTGGTGGTCATGATTGAAGAGTCGCAAAATATGAATGTTCTTTCAATCTAAAGATTTTATGGGAAAATTACAAGTTCATGAGAAAATAATCAATGAGATTTAAAATGATGTGAATAAATAATCATTTTTTCCAAATAAAGATGATTCTAGATATTCTTGAAGGGATAAAGGATATGGACAAAATAAAGAAAAAAGAGGAAAAGACATATTAGAAAGATGAGGTCGTTGCACCTTTAAAAGTTAATTGGTTGATCGCATGAAGCAAATCGATTGACCGGTTACACTAATAATGGCACTTGAAAATCCAAGTATAATAAGTCAAAACTTAAATGATATAATTGTTAAAAGTAGGTCACTATTATAGGGATTGGTAGAGTCTAACTAAGAGGTTCAAGAAGAATGCAAGTCTAGTAATAAAAGAGGAGAAGGAAGCCATATTGTTATTACTGTATAATGAGAGAATGCAAGACAAAGAGAACATGTGGTATCTAAACAATGGAGCTAACTGACTAATAGTTAAAAGTACATTTTTATCAAGGTTTTATATCATCATTCTGCACTTAAAGTATCAATAACTCCTTAACTAAAACATGTTTTATAATAATATATCTAATAATATAAGATACCTTTAATTTATGGTAAATTTTCATTTTAAATGCAGGCCTATCACATAAATAAAAGGATTGATTGATGAATTTAAGAACTGAAATTGAAAAAATAAAGAGATGGCCAAACATAGAAAAGAGATGCTGGTGTAGTCCAAACTAGAACATTGTTCGAAAATTGTATCATATCTGGAGCTGTAAATCTTAGATTTAGGTCCACTTTATATGGATGGAAAGGTAAGACATAGACCTACAACTTTTATATGGAGCACAAGATCTAAAAACACCATTTTCAAGTTTAAATTAGAGCAAAAACAAAGAAGTCTGAATCTGCCCTTCAGCCTGCGCACTATTCAGTATTTGGTCCATAACTAGAGTTCTAGAAGTCAAAATGATCTGACGTTTTTACATAAGAAAGCTGAGATAATTTTCTACAACATTTATGTTTTCAAATGGCTCTAATTTTGACGTTATCAATGACGTTTTGGGCAGATAAGAGAAGATAAAGATTGTCACCAAGTCAAGAGTTGGCCACCTACTCATCAATTAGTCATCAAATCAATAGTTCCTAATTTTGTCCTATAAAATGAGGCATTTGCCATGCATTTAAGCATCTTGGTGTCCAGATCAAGATCATGCCCTTGCTTTCTCTCTTTGTATCTTTGTAATGCTTAAGTTTTGCTTTCATTAATATCAAGTTTATGCCTTTCATTTTCTTTTATTTACTTAATTAATTTTTATCTTATTTATGTTCTTATTTTGTTTATTTATTTCTTTCATTATATCTAGCTAAGTTTATTATGTCAAGGTGAAAAGGTTACACTAATGGTGTAAGAATAAGTATAGTGTAAACTTAATATGGACTTTATTGTTTGATACTAACATGTTTTGTATTTGTTATCTTGTTCACACTTTAATACTTTGCTTGTTAAATGATTAATCTTGATTTATGTTATATAACACTTGGTACAACAAATGCTTGGCACTTTCATAGTTCATACTATATGGTATAACCGACACCTTAGCTATGAAAGGAACTTGATTTGTTGTTAACATAAGTTATAATCATGAATGCTTAACGAAACTTACAAGTATTAGCATTAATTGAATAAGATGACTAATGTAATCATGTTAACAATTTATAATATGATTAGAACCTCTTTTGTGTGTGGTTTCCAATTAAATAATAAGAGTTTATACTATACTTGTTTAACATACCATTAGTGGAACCTCTAACCTTGATATTTGTTATTATCATTGTTTAATCCTTACATTAATATTCTATCTCAAAGTTCTCATCATTTTCTTCTTCTTTTTCTCCTTCTTTTTCTTTATTATTGTTGTTGTTGTTGTTGTTGTTGTTATTGCTATCTATAATTTATACAATTAACCTCCATATGTTTCAACCCTGGTCTTGCCGGGTTATTTATTACTTCGACACTCCTGTACTTGGGAGAAAACATTAATCTTTTAGTCATTCTTATACAAGATAATCATCCCATGGAGAATAAGAATGGAATTTTTATGTATGCAGACTGTTACTAGCTTGGTCACTAAGTTGTGCTAGTAACCAAATCGGGTAGAGTAGATGAAATCTACCCTATTTATATAAAAAAGAAAAAAACATAGAATTATTAAAACCGTGTTGCTTCTAGGCCTCAGGCCCAACCAACCCACTCTTTGGGCTAAGGGTATGTTTAGTAAACACACCCTTATGTCTTTTTCTTTTTCTTTTATTTTATATCTAACCAAACATGCTTTTTAAGGTTTCATAAAATTTCAGAAAAATTTAGGGACCCTTTTAAATTTATATTTGAGTCCCTTACACATTTTTTTGATGGCTTCACTTAGCATTAGATTATAGAATTATACTCAAAATGCAAATCTAGCATAAAATATATACTTATCTTTTCTGTTTTTTTCTTCTTTAAAAAAAAATAAGAAAAGCTCCCTCATTGCAAAAATACAAAATAAATAAATAAATTCTTTTAATTCAAAATTGTACTTGTCTATTTACTAACATGAGAGTTAGGAATATTCATATTCGCTAATATCAGAATTAGTAATACCCTCAATGTTCACAAATGCCATAATTAAAAATCAAAACACTAGAATTTAAAATTATTATGAACCCCAATATTCATTAGGGCCCATGTCATGAATACCATACATACTCTTTTACGTAATATTTACCAATATCTGGTTAGAAATATTTGTAGTTGAATGTTCAAATGACACTAGAGTCAGGATGTAAAACCTCTAGAATGAACTTATACAAAAAAATTTAATTAATTAAAAAGATTCTAAAAGACAAAAGAAGTATGACTCAAATTATTGAAGAAAAAGAAGAAATAGTGTCAAAGAATAATTAAGAAAAATAGGGTTTAAATATCACATTTCTATCTCTTGAAGCCAGTGGTATGAACACCAAAAGAGAGGATAAATTCAAGATTTTTCCATAAAAAGTTTAAAAAAGAAACACCAAAGTTTGTCAAAATTTTACAAGACTTAGATAGGTTGATAGGGAAAACACCAATTGGCAATAGAAATTGTATGAAAAAAAGTGTAGAAATTGTAAGGACAAAAGGGAAGAGGGTCGACTGCATGTAAGGATGGAGGAGTTGAAATTTTTCAACCAATTAAAAAGTGAAATTTAGATTATCCCTAAGTAAAGAGTTTTAAACTCAATTATACCAATTAACTTAAATTTGAATACAAATTGTGTAATTATCTTGAATTAAAATTAGGGTTCTTAAATACAATTTGGGGGAAATGTAAAATAGTCTGGAATTGGATTAATTAGAATATTCTAGGTTTTTTTGGAAGTGAATTTATGTAAAAACAACAAAAAAAAACCAATGGGTTAAGAATCTAAGGTGGCCACCCACTAAGAGAGCAAGTGAGAGGGGTAGAATTTGTGATTTTCTTTATTAATTGCTTCTAATATGTTATTGTAATATGAATAATAGCTAAGAAGGATAATTATCATACACAAAGAAGAAGGGCTTGGTTCCTTTAGGCCAAGTTTTAGTCGAGACAAGATTAAGAAGGGGGAGGGGGAGTTTTGAAATTTTGTATGATAACGACGAGTGAATTAGGTGCAGCAGAAAGTTTACTAACAAGGAAAATAAGATAATGTGATGATAAGGGAACTTTATAAATTGATTTCATAGGTTATGTAGGGTATAAAGGATTTTTAGGCCATATATATGGCCTATAACTTGTTTTAAGAGGAATTACGAAATGTAGGAAAAACACTGAGGTAATAATATGCATGTTTCTGAAAATATTTCTTGTACCACCTTACATAAAAAGGGAAAATTAACTTAAACAATCTTGGAAGGTCATATTTCTAAGGGTTGCCATACATGTGACTTAGAAATAGTTGTCTTGAGAAAGGAAAGGGAAATGGAAACAATTAGGTTTTTATACAACTTTTGAGATGTATGCCAGTCTAAAATTCTTTTAAACTATAATGTTATTCTAGCCTGAATGTTCTCTTTTTTTGCATATTTTTTCATTTATTTTATGCCTAATACAAAAAATCATGCAAACTATATAGTGCAAATTAATTATCTGTTAGTAAATGAAAAATAAAATTTTAACAACTAGAATAAAAAAAAATTATCCTAAGTTTGAGTTTACTTAATTACAACATGATTTTCTCAAACCCTTATCACAACATTATGATTAACGCTCTCATATTCTTATTTCCCCTTGAAATAAAAACTTTATATTTAATTTAATGTTAATCTCTAAGGAAAATTAAAATAATTTCAATAAACAATCTAAATTAACATAAAAAAATATTTAATTTAATGTTAATCTCTAACTTTGAAAATCATACATTGACTTGTAGTTTTCATTCAAGATGTTTGGAAAGTTGGCTCCATTGAAATAATTGAATTTTCATCAATGATTTAAAGACTGAAGTTATTGCTTTAACATTCTTAATGGTTTTAAACTTGAAATTGTATTTGTTAAATAATATTATTTTTTCAAAAATTATTAAACATGTTATTATGAAAAAAAAAACTTACATTGAAAGGTCATCTTTGTGACCTATAAACCAGTATAAACGAACTTCATATTTTTACTATGATAAAGTAACGTTATATTCATTCTACCTTTGATGTTATCCTTTGTCTTCCCCTTCATGTTCATTACCATTTTGAAAATATACTTAAACACGTTCTTTTCTATGTGTATAACATCAATATTATAATAGAGGAGATTAGCCTTCCAATAATAATGCTCTCAAAAAATACTTTGCTATATCCAATTGGAGGTTAAACCAAAATAAGAAAACTTCTGTTTACCAAAATGAAAATCAAATATAATTTCATCATCCTTCAACACCATGTTATACAACTCTTCACTTAAAAGAAGTAGTAGTGCAAAATTCCTTTCAACTTTGCCAATAAAAAGATACTTTTCTATTCCTTATGAACTTGTGAGCCATTAGCAAAAACTACTTGTGGCAGTAAAAAAAGACAATTTACTATCATTTGTTAGCTTGAATGCCTTTTTATTTTCCATATAATATGGATATGTTAGTTTTCCATGCATGCTCAAACCATTCCTAAAGCTAAAAAATAATTGATAGTCCACATCAAAACTGCCTTCACCAGAAAATTTTGTTTCGTTAATACCATATAAATCAAAGCCCTAAATGACCGCAAGTATTTCATCTCATCAATCAATGATTAAAGAAAAATATCTATATTTTAACCTGAACTATTAAGACTGAGTATGATTATAGATAAAAACATGAACTCCGATTTCATACACCTCCCTAGTGACATGTTGTAAACCTTTAGTGTCATTGACTAATAAGAATAAATAGCAACAAATGACTCAAATTGATTGAATTCATCTATACATAACCTACGATGCATGTTGCTTATCTTAATTGAAAACTGATGATGTAGATTATTAAAGTGTTTTTAGGCTTCACTATCAAAAGGATGCATTATCACTCCATCTACCACATTATATGATTAGTGTCATGTCATGTGCTTAGTAACCTTTGGTGATATGAATAACCTCTTTAGTCTAGGTATGATTGAGAAGTATTTAAGTTTTTTATATATGACAAGAATGCTCATAGGTTCTTCTGTCATTGAACTTTCCATTTTTAAGATAATACAACATATAGAAGTTGGGATATATATTAATTTTTTGGTATCCTAAACTAAGGGGTTTCTTCATAGACTTGGTAGCATATAAGTTCTCTTTCATCTTATTTTCTTAAAGTAAAATGTTTATCATTTATTCGATAATTTTATCACAATTGACCTCACTCAATCCATAATTTGATGTGATGTTGAATACTCATCTAATGACCAATAATTTATTGTGATTTGTGCAATCATCCCTAACACGACCAAAAGATTGATGTCTTCTCCCAAGTGTAGGAGTGTCAAAGTAATAAATAACCCGACAAAACTGAGTTCGAACCATAGGAAGGTTAATTGTATAAATTATAGATGATAATAATAATACAACAACAACAACAACTATAATAATAATAATAATAATAATAATAATACAAGTAGTAGTAGTAAAGAAAAAAAAAGGAATAAGAACAAGAAATTAATAAGAACTTTGAGATGGAATATTAATACAAGAATTAAACAATGATAATAACAAATGTCAAGGTTAGAGGTTCCACTAATGATATGTTAAACAAGTATAGTATAAACTCTTATTATTCAATTGGAAATCACATAAAAAAAAAAGTTCCAATCAGATTATAAATTGTTAATATGATCACATTAGTTATCTTATTCAATTAATGTTAATACTTATAAATCTCGCTAGGCATTCATGATTATAACTTATGTTAATAACAAATCAAGTTTCTTTCATAGCATAGATGTTGGTTATACTATACAGTATGGGCTATGAATGCCAAGTATTTGTTGTACCAAGTGTTATATAGTATAAATATAGATTAGTCACTTAACAAGTAAAGTATTAAAAAGTGAACAAGATAACAAATAAAAAACATGTTAGTATCAAACATTGAAGTCTATATTAAGTTTACACTATACTTATTCTTACACCATTAGTGTAACATTTTCATCTTGACATAATAAACTTAACAAAATATAATGAAAGAAAGAAAATTAAATTAAAAAAAAAGATCAAAGTTAACTAAGTAAATAAAAGGAAATGAAAGGCATAAACTTGATATTAATAAAAAACAAAGCCTAAACATTACAAAAAATACAAAGAGAGAAAGCAAGAGTATGATCTTGATCTGAAAACCAAGATGCTTAAATGAATGACAAATGCTTCCTTTTATAGGCCAAAATTAGAAAGTTTTGATTTGATAACTAATTGATGAGTGGGTGACAAACTCCTGACTTGGTTACAAATCTTAGCTTCTCTTATCTGTCCAAAACATCATTGATAACTTCAAAATTGAAACCACTTCAAAACATGAAAGTTGTATAGAATTGTCTCAACTTTGTTGGGTAAAAACTTAAGGTTATTTGGACTTTTAAAACTTCAGAAATAGGCCAAACATTAAACAGTGCTCAAGCTAGAGAATAGATTCGAACTTCTTTGCTATTGTTATAATTTGAACTTGAAAATGATATTTTTAAATTTTAGGCTCCTATAAAAGTTGTAGGCCTATGTCTTACCTTTCCATCAATATAAAGAATACCTAAATCCGAGATCTATAACTTCAGATATGACCCAATTACCGAACAATATTTCAGTTTGGACTGCACCGACATCTCTTTTCTAAGTTTGGCCATCTCTTTATCCTTTCAATTTTAGTTCCTAAATTTATTAATCAATCCTTTCATTTATGTGATAGCTTGCATTTAAAATAACCAATTACTATAAATTAAAGGTATCTTATATTATTAGATATATTATTATAAAACATGTTTTATTTAAGGAGTTATTGATACTTCAAGTGCAAAATGATGATATAAAGTCTTGATAAAAATATACTTTTAAGTACTGATCAATTACATAATAATTAATCAGAATCTTTCAAAGGATCAAAAAATCTAGCCATGTTTACATTAGGTTCTTCATTTATGATTGGATATTAACCAACATGACACTAATTTATTCTCATTGCATCCATAATTATATTCATAAAAGAATTATTATTATTATCCATAACTCCATACACATTACTAGAACTAGAAATTAACTCAATCATACTTTTTACTAAGGTATTGTGAAGAATATATAGTTCTTCGTATGCATATCAATACAAGTATTTTTCTATAAATGTTTTTTTTGGTAGAAGATGAATTGTTGCAACATCTAGATTGAATTTTTTTTTTATTTTACACCTCTTACATGGATATCTAATACTGCTCCACTAATATTTCTTGGATTAGATAATACATACTTAATAAAACTCTGAAATCCATCCTTTATAACCCTTGAGATGGATCTTTATACATCCATTAATAATCATCAATTATTTATATCAAACCTATATAAAATAATAATGATAACATGTATTAATTAAATATATTAACTAAATTATTTAAAAAAATATTTATTTAGCTCATACTTATTTAATCTATTTTAATAATACTTTTATTTCATTATCAATTATATGTATAAATTTATTTTTTTATGCATTTACTGAAAATTTCAACTCAACAATAAAATAAAAAAATATAAAATGGAGCCATTAATTAAATAAGTAATTATTTATTTTATCACAAAATGCCTAAGTTAAGAATTAGACATAAGTTTTATTAATTTACAAATAAATACAATCTTATAAAATCTAAAACAAATCATGACATGTACAAATCATAATCGTTACAACAAGTTTATATGAGAAAAAAATGATAAAACAAGTAAACACCTAAACAAAATGCATATTCTATATAAAAAAATGCAAAAAAAAATTAACATTTTAAAATTAAGGTTAAATAAAAAAAGGAGGTAAATTTTCTTACATAAAGTGGAGAATCCTTAATGAAATTTGAATTAGAATACGAATGCTGATAAATTGAATATTGTAGTGGCAAAATTTGTTATCAGAGGTTGAATTATGTTGAGATTAGGGGGATAAAAGGTGTCCGGTTGTTGCAAAAAAATATATATATATATAAAAAAAAGGAATGAGAGTTAAGGGAGAGGATAGTTAATCGCTAGATCATAAATTAAATATCATTGACGACGTTACTGATAAAATAATTTTATTAATAACTACATTGGATATGCTATTAGTAAAACACGATGTCACTATATAATTTATCATTTTGAATCTTACTATAAGACCACTAGTAATTCTCTCGGTATAGACCATTTGAATTTTTTGATAGTTTTTACTAATAAATATAATGAAAAAAAATATGAGTAAATAATATTATAATATATTCAAAAAAAAACTTCATTATTATTTTTATTTATATATATTAACTTTTTATTGGAGGTGTAGAATGATGAAGCCTAAATAATGAATCAGGCCCGCCACTAAATTGGATCCAGGAATTTGTCTACGCCTGCCTTGAGCCAAGAAGAAGAAGAAGAAGAAGAAGAAGAAGAAGAAGAGGGAGAAGAAGAGGGAGAAGAGTTAGAGGGTGCATATAGACTATTAAACTATATAATTTTCATTTTTGAAAATTTGTGAGAATCTTATTTTTAGTGACAAAGCACACTGTTTTAAAAACTTGTGAGTTACGTGAACTCGCAACTTATTATTATAAACTTGTTAAGACTTGTATTCTTTATTAAAACAAGTTAAAATGAACTTGCTAAGACATGTATTTTATAAAAATATTAAAAAATTTAAAAAATATTTAAAAATTTAAAAAATATTTGGAAAGCGTCATTAAAAATATATTTAACTTGTTTTTAAAATATAATTGATGAGATCCTAAGGTTAAAAAGATTTGATTAATGATCTTTTAAAAGAAAATCTTTAAGTATAGATAGTGATATTTGAGAGTATTTTATAATCTGTTTTTGCAGGATTAATGATTTCAATTTATAAAGGATAAGAGGAGATCACTTAGATAATTAGTAGTTATTACATTACATTATTCAATAAATTAATTGAATAAATCTTGTATTAATGGCTCAATCTTACATTAATAACACAAAACTATGCTTTTGTTATTATTTTTTATATGCTAGCCAATAAGCTTGAAATTCCTTATGGTAAGTGGTATTTTTACTAGCCATTTTTCTTTTTTACAGTATGATTAGAAATATTTTCATAAAAATATTATTTTACACTATTATATATTTTTTGTAACAGTATGCATAGAAAATATTTCATAAAAATATTTTTTGATTTCATCGTATACACAACCATGTATTAGGAAGATAACAGGATGCAAATAAATGAAAATGGAAAGTAGGAAATTAAACAAACAAGCGTGGCAAATGATGAGTGGTGGGTTATGAATCTCAAAGTTATTATTAATGGTTGGCTGATGATGTCTAAAGCAAACAATTCCACGAACACAATGCATTATAATATGATTAATATATAAATGTTCCGAAAGGATAATTCCACGAACGCAAGTATGGTCTTGTTTACTTTAAAGTTTGTAACCTAGACCGTCGTTGTAGACCACTTTTTCTTTTTTCATCTTTTTTATTTTATTTTTAAACATAGCCGAGAATAATATTAAAAAAATAATACAAAAACAATATAGCTAGCACATAATTTTATCATAATAAAAGCTAGAATCGCAAGAATTTTTTTGAAGTTACTTTTTATATGAAAAAATATTAAATTAATATTTTTAAATAATTTTAACATGGTAATATAACAAATATTATTTTGATATATTTTTAATTAGAAGATATTTTTTAAAAATATTATACATCACATTATCAAATATAAACTAATAATTAATAGTATGATTGTAAATTTAAAGATTAATCATGAACAAGTAAAAATTAATTTTTTATTTTCTTTTGTGCTGTTCAAATTCTATTGATGATTTTCTTTTCCTCGTCAATGATTTGTTCTTCTTTTGTGTGCGGTTCAAATTCACAGTTTTGTACCCGAAGCAGCTAAGCCGTTCCAATTTTTTGAGCTATGGAATAAAGGGATGGGCACCTGGTTCTCCTGAGGGATGGGCTACAAATTAGTAGCAGAATAAACAACAAAGTTATAATAAGTTTCAGCGAGAAATCTTCAGATAATATGATGCCGGGATAAAAGTGAAACTTTAACATGTACGTAGTCATGGAAAGATCATTCTTCTTTTCTTTTCTTTTTTCTTTTTAATTGTTCTTCTTCTTATCGCATTTGTGTTTGTGGTGAAATTATATTTTTTACCCATCTTTCTACACTTAATTAATTTATCTTAAGAATATGACAATATATTTTGAAAATTAAAAAAGAATTATTTTGTCATATTTTGATATGAAGTCTGAAGTATATCTCCTTAATCATAAAAAAAAAAGAATTACATATAAATTTGCTTTTTGAAGAAAAATTATTCCATTGTATAGGTTTATATACCAAAACATTATAATAACTGGTTCAATGAATTTAATTGCTATGATTGAAAAGGGTATTTAGCTGGCTGTTCAGAATGGTTTATGCTCAAAATTCTTCTTGTTGCAATGTGATTTACTCTTATAGGAAGCAGCTTTATGCTCATTTTGTGACACAGAACTGGCAAGCACAGACTATCTATTACTGCGATCTCTATTCATATGAAGACTATGGTACCAGTTCTAGTGGGGAGTTGTGTGGTGTATCCCAAAGACAACAAATAATCTGTTGTATGAATGATGGCCGCTTGCAACTGGGAAGATGTAGAAATAATCATGTTATTTTGAGTACATGAATCATAAGCACATACATGCAGTCAATTTTATTTTTCTTCTCTCTTGCTATTTCTAATAATAATTAATCGAACTCAACTCTTGCATCCTGGTCTCTAATACTTTCAGAAGCAAGTGTAAATAAAAATAATCAAATATTAAAACATAATAAAATATAAATATAAAAACTTTCTGGAGTTTGAGAGAAAATAAAACTTAAGAATCATTAAATGATAAATGCTAACATTCAAGTTTTATTAGAACAAACTTGTTATGTATTTTTCTGTGTCTTTAATTACAACTATTTTTACAATATTTATAGATTCTTATAATAAAGTCCTTCATCCAACTAAGGTCTAATTTTATTGCACGAATATATAAGATTATGAACAAAGCTTTACTCGCGGTCCTAATAATTCTGCTAGTATGACAGTACTTCATTGACATTACATTATTTACAAAACTTTATGTTTTAGAAAATATTCTTAATTATAAATGAGATGAATATTATAAAATAATAATATAGCATGCATAAATAAAGTTTTTACGAATCTCTTTTGTTAAGTAATTTTTGTCAAGTATCAATGAAAGGAATAATGTATATTTTTTGAATCCTTTCATCGAAATAAGTCAAAAGAAATACAGTATAAAAACAACGAACTCCCAACAAACAAATTTATAATTTGATGAATTTTAATGTAGCTTTATTTATCTCAAATTTTATTGGCTTGTTTTAAGTATTTTAAGACTTCTTATATATGATGGGGTGTAATGAGATAGAATTGGATGATTCTTAAGAATGTTTGAATTTTAGCTTGGTGTGATGATTTGCGGGATGAATATAGCTGGATCTGGAGTTGGGGTTATATTGTGATGTATTCATTAGTTTTTCTGGCTTGTTCTTGCTGGTCTTTTCTTGCCCTTTCATATCAGTTATCATATATGGTGGCCATTGTTTGTATTTGTGACATGGGAGCTGTCTGGAAGTGTATTTAAAGGAGAGAAATTGATATACTCTGTTATACAACGCTATGTTTAAGGGAAAGGTCAATGATCTTGTGTGGCTGGTGTTAGGAAATTCAAACTCTCAAACATACATTAATTTACGTGGTTCGGCAACTTGCCTACCCCACAAAGCAACTAGTTTGTATTAATGAAGCTCAAAAGCAATACAAACAACAAAATAAAAAGGAGGAGAAAAACTTCTCAACTCAACTCTCACTCTTAGCTCTCTCTGTGTTTCTTTTTATTTCGTGTTCTGCATCAGCTATCAATGCACCCTCTATTTATAGATGATGTGGGAGATAATTTTCTTTCTTTGTTCAACAATGATGGGCAATATTTTCTTTGGTTAGGTACCTACCATTGAATCTAACCATGTCAACCATGGCTGCCACCAACCATGTTGTGTCTACACATAACAATCTCCCACTTGGACACAAATGGCGTTAGGTTTCTCTTTTAATTTTTAAGACCAACTGAAGCTTTACATAGCTTTAGTTTATCAAGAGTAACTCTTTTGGTTAATATGTCAGCTGGATTCTTACTTCCACAAATCTTTTCAAGTAACAATTGTTCATCATCGAGCAATTGCCGGATGAAATGATATTTGATCTGTATGTGCTTTGTTCTAGAGTGAAATGTTGGATTCTTGGCAAGGAAGATTGCACTCTGACTGTCACTATACAAAGTACCCTTTCCATTCATCTTGCCTAATTCTTGCAAGAAACTCTGTAACCATACTATCTTTTTTGCAGATTTTGAAACTGCAACATATTCAGCTTCTATTGTTGAAAGAGCGACTATCTTTTGCAAGGTAGAACTCCAAGAAACAACAGTGCCTCCTAGAGTGTATATATAACCTATAGTACTCTTTTTACTATCAACATCTCCTGATAAATCAGCATCTACAAAACCTTTAAGTTTCAAACCACCAACTGTTAAAATAAGACATGTCTTCGATGAGCCTTTTAAGTACCTCATGATCCATTTCACTGCCTTCCCATGCTGCTTTCCAGGATTGCTTATATATCAGCTTACAACTCCCACTACATGAGCAATATCTGGTCTAGTGCAGACCATAGCATACATCAAAGAGCCAATAGTTGAGGTGTATGGAATCTTATCTATGTGTTCATGTTCTAGTTTAGTTTTTGGTGACTGATCTCTACTAAGCTTGAAATGATTCCCTAGAGGTGTGCATATTAGCTTAGCATTATCCATACTAAACTTACTGAGAACCTTCTTGACATACTTTGTCTGTGAAAACTTTAGTATGCCTTTGTCTTTGTCTCTGATGATTCTCATGCCAAGTATTTGTTTAGCAGCTCCCAAATCCTTCATTTCAAACTGTTTGGACAATTGTTGCTTTAGCTTGTCAATCTCTTTCATGCCGGATCCTGTAATCAACATATCATCCACATATAACAGTAGAATGATATAGGAGTTGTCAAAATATTTGACATAACAACAATGATCTGCCTGACATTTTATGTATCCTGAACTACACATAAAGTTGTCAGACTTCTTGTACCACTGTCTTGGAGCTTGCTTCAAACCATACAAGCTCTTCTTCAGCTTGCAAACTTGACTCTCCTTTCCTGGTATTGCAAACCCCTCTAGTTGTTGCATGTAAATGTCTTCCTCCAATTCACCATGAAGAAATGTTGTTTTTTCATCTAATTATTCAAGATGTAAATTCTCTGCAGCTACTATCCCTAGAACAACTCTGATTGTTGCAAGCTTCACAACTAGAGAGAATATCTCTGAATAGTCAATCCCTTTCTTTTGCTGAAACCCTTTGACGACAAGTCTTGCCTTGAACCGTTTGCCTCCATCATGCTCAGTCTTTACTCTGTAAACCCACTTGCTTGCAAAGCATTCTTTCCTTCAAGTAGTGAGGTTAACTCTCAAGTCTTGTTCTTCAACAATGACTTCATCTCGTCCTTTATGGTTAACTCCCACTTACTTGAATTTCCATCTTGTAAGGATTCTTCATAAGATAATGGTTCACCACCATCTGTCAGCAAAATATAATTCAGTAGAAGTGTGAACTGTTATGGGGGCTGTATAGTCCTTGAAGACCTGCGAACAACCGGTTCACTTGGCTCTGCATTGTCTTGTGTAGTAGTGGTGGGTACTGATTTGCTTGAACTTTCTTGTAAGGCCTCTTGAGTGGTAATATCGGGAAGCCCTTCTAATTGTATGAATTCAGATTTTTGTGGACTCGAATCTGAATTAGTTATCTCTGGTTCTGTACTTGATCTGAATTAGTTCGATCTGTCTTTGTACAAAACTTTCTCATTGAAGATCACGTTTCTACTTCTGATAATCTTCTTATTCTGATCATCCCAAAGCCGAAATCCAAATTCTTCATCTCTATAGCCAATAAATAAATATTTCTTTGATTTGGCATCCAGCTTGTTGCGAGCATCAGAATCTATATGCATATAGGAAACACACCCAAAGACCTTCAAATGAGAAAGTTCTATTTTTTTTCCTCTCCATACTTCCTCGGGCAGTTTGAACTCCAAGGGAACTGATGGTCCACGATTGAACAAGTAAACTGTAGTATGAACTACATCAACCCAGAATGTTTGTGGTAACCCAGAATGCAACCTCATGCTTCTAGCTCGTTCATTGATGGTCCTGTTCATCCGTTCAGCAATGTCATTCTATTGTGGTGTGCCTAGAACTATCTTTTCCATTCTTATACCGTTGACAGTGCAATACTCCTTGAAACCTCCATCAATGTATTCTCTTTCATTATCAGATTGTAAGCATTTCAACTTCAAACCTGATTCAATCTTAACCATAGCCTTCCATTTCTTGAATGTTTCAAACACATCAGATTTATTTTTCAGAAAGTAGACCCATACCTTTCTGCTGAAGTCATCAATAAAAGTCACATAGTATCGAGAACCTCCAAGAGATGCTACTGGAGCTGGTCCCCATAAATCTGTATGCTCCAGTTCTAGCTTTCTTGGTTTTAAGGTCCTGTCAACCTTTAAGAAATTGAGCTTCTTCTGCTTTCCGAGGATACAGCTTTCACAAATGTCTAAATCAACATTTGTTAACTTTGGCAGCTTTTCCTTTGACTGAAGTATCTTCATCCCCTTTTGACTCATATGGCCAAGTCTACAGTGTCATAATTATGCCTGATTTTTTGCTTTAATAGAGGCAATTACATCTGCTGATCTTGTGGTCATATATAAGGTGCCGATTTTCTTTCTACAAGCTAAAACCATTGCTCCCTTTGATACCTTCCACATTCCTCAAGAAAAAAGGATTGAATGACCGCTATCATTAAGTTGTCCGACCGAGATTAGCTTCTTCTTCAATTTAGGAACATGCCTTGCATTTTGCAAGTTCCATATAGATCCATTCATTGTCTTCATTTGCACATCTCCAATACCTACAATATCCAATGGTTGTCCATCGACCAGATAGACTACTCCATAATTTCCAGTAATATAATTTTGCATCATTTCATGGTATGAAGTACAATGAAATGAAGCTCCAGAATCAAGAACCCAATCATCAATAGGACTATATACAGCAAGAATCAAAGCATCTTGTACCTCGTCTATAGTGGCATTTGCAGAATTAGCTTCAGGTTTCTTCGGTTTTGTGCAACTCCTCATGAAATGACCAGGTTTGCCACAATTCCAACATTCAACCTGCTTTCTTGGTCCAAACTTGTTTTTACTTCTATACCTGGATTTTGATCTGTCTTTAGATAAGCCTCTATCCTATCTCCTTCCTCGTGTTAATGTTAAGAGCTGAACCTGAACTTGAACTTTCACCGAGTCTTTCCTTCGTACTTCTTCAGCTAAAATCAAGTCTCAGATGTCATCATATTTTAATTTTGATTTTTCGGCTGAGTTACTTGCGGCTTTTCTCATACCTTCCCAACTCCTTGGAAGTAAAGCTAGCAAAATAAGTGCTCGGATCTCATAATCAAACTCAATCTCAACAGATGATAATTGATTTGTAATGGTGTTGAAATTATTGAGATGTTGTGTAATAGAAGTGCTTTCTATCATCTTCAGGTTGAACAACTTCTTCATCAGGTGCACTTTGTTATTTGCTGATAGCTTCTCATACATCCCAGACAAGGCTTCCATCAATCTTGCTGTGGATTTCTTTTTTGTAATATCATGAGCAACTCTTCTTGACAAGGATAACCGGATTATGCCCAAAACTTATCTATCAAGAATTTGTCAATCTTCTTCTGACATGTTTTCTGGTTTGCTCCCCAACAGAGAAAGATGAAGTTTCTTCTCATATAGATAATCTTCAATTTGTATTTTCCAATATCCCAAATAAGTTCCATCAAATTTTTCAATTCTCGCAGCCTTTATTTCATCAGCCATTTTTAATCTTTCTCGAATTCGAATATGAAAAATCTGACATTATAGATGTGTCCGGAATAGCTGAAAATGTTGGAAATGACACTGAGATCACCCAAATCGGACTTCGGATGGCTCCAATTTAATCAATCAAATTTTTAGATCACTAAACGCTGTAGATGAAGCCACGTGGCTGAACCATGTGGATTTTATGACTGATGTGACAGGGTGACGTGGTCGTTGACTATGTAGTACGGCTGACGTGGCTGATGATGTGGCACATCAATTTGCAGGAAACTGGTGAGGAAGACACGTGACGCACGTACGGCGCATCTGTGTGCGTGGACAGTGCTGGTGGAGGCGTGTGCAAATGCGTGTGAGCATGCAGGATGTTGGTTTTTCACTGAGTTTTCACCAGTGGATTCCTCTCATCGTCCTTTTCACGATGGTATGTTCAAAAACACGTTTTGAGAACTTTTATTTTTGAGTTTGGATCAAACACCCTTTTTTTCAAGAACAAGCTCTAATACCAGTTGGTAGGAAATTCAAGCTCTCAAACACACATCAATTTATGTTGTTCGGCAACTTGCCTGCTCTACAGAGCTACTAGTTTGTGTATTAATGAAGCTCAAAAGCAATACAAACAACAAAACAAGAAGGAGGTGAAAAACTTCTCAACTCAACTCAACTCTCACTCTTAGCTCTCTCTGTGTTTCTCTCTATTTCGTGTTCTGCATCAGCTATCAATGCACCTTCTATTTATAAATGATGTGGGAGGCAATTTTCTTCCTTTGTTCAATAATGGTGGGCAATATTTTCTTTGGTTAGGCACCTACCATTGACTCTAACCATGTTAACCATAACTGCCACCAACCATGTTGTGTCCACACATAACAGCTGGTGTGTTCTTCAGTTAGATTGTTCCTCGGATGAATTATGCTAGAGAAGCGAGTTTGATGCAATTATAAAATTCTCTTCTGGGAGAAACACAGATTTATCTCCTTAGAAGATGTTGGTTGTTGTGATTCTAGAGATAGAGATAGATATGCTGGAGTTTTACCGGATTGATACTATGTATGTGTGTTCGAAGAAACTTATATTTATCCTACTTAGAGGAAACATGGAACATGAATAAGAAAATAATAGAAAAAAAAGATTGACATAGTTTTTAGCAATTAATAATATTTCTCTTAATCTGAATTGGAAATTTCTCCTGTTATTTTATGTCATGTTTGATCATATTTACAACATTTAAAATAAGTGCAAAATTAAGGTTTATAAGATTTGAAATAATGACTGATCATGCTTCCTTATTTCCTTTCGAAAACGAGATCTAATACCAAGCCGTTTATAGATATTGAGTTTAAATCTCTACCTTATGAACCAATAAAGAAAAGGAAAAATTTGTTATTTTATTTTATAGTATTCTATGCAATATAGGTGCAGCAAAACTTTTAAAAGGATTTCGATTCTATAGCTGCTGGATTCTAAAGTGTAGCATACATATAATGGCTATAATAGATCTTCGAATCATCTTCGGAATTCTAGGATTATTATAGAGAATTCAAAAACATACAGCGCATAGTAATAATATCAGTAGACTCAGAATTTACTGCAAATAAAGCAAATCATAAGTGCCGACATTATAATATTCTTGAGCCTTCATATAACTTGGCAATCGACAAGTAAATCAGGCATTGCACCTTAGCTCTTCGATCCTCTCCCATCGAAGTTGCATTAAGCTTTTGTTTCTTGGTCTCAAAAGGGAACCTACTTCTTGTATTTGAATTATATTGCTCCCATGAGTGGCAATAATCACATCATGATGGTGACTAGAGGGGTTGTGTGCGGTAAATGTAGACACCGATTATCAATACCGACAACAAATTCCACAGAAGTTAAGTGCCCAACTTGCAATAAGATGAATCCAATTCCAACCTATGAACAATACGGAAACAAGGATCGGAGCATCGAAAAGTTAATCGTTAAGGCAAGGGAAAGGATATCAGGCAATGATCTAATTAGTAGCAAATTAAAACCAGACTCGTTGAATAAGAAGCCCTCCCCCTTGAACATTCCGGGGTCATCATCATCGGAGACAAGACCAGCGGGGAAGCGAGCGCTGCTGATCGGGGTGACTTACAAAAGGAAGCACAAGCTTAAGGGGACAATCAATGATGTGAAGAGCATGAGAGAATTGTTGATCCTCAATTTTGGCTTCAAGGAGGAGAACATTCTTGTTCTGACAGGTATTTCTTATGGTCATGGGCGGGCATTCTTGTAGTTTCAATGTACATAGTGCAGATAATTGTTATTCCTTCTCTTATTTTCTGCTCTCACTTTTTTGTTCATTGCCTTGCTAATGAGTGAAGATCTTCCTTTCGATACGCATATGCTAGTGGATGGGATGCAAATCATATTTATGAGGGATCTACCGTGGGACTCCCATAACCCAGATGAATATTAGGGAAGCAATAATCTTCGGATTGGAATTGTAATTTTTTTGTGCAGGAAATGAAGAAAGGAAGGAATAAACCATAAATTGGATGTGGAAGAACAACGGTCAAAAATAAAATAAAATTATCTGGACCGTAGCACTTTCTAAAGTTTAGCCCACCATTTTTTATTTTTTCTAGCCTAGCTTTCTCCGCTTATATAATAATTAAAATAACCATAAGTCATTAAAAATCGAATTTACTTAAATGAAGAAAACTGTCAAATGCATAACCATATCGTCTGCCCATCTGGATTTATTTTTTCTTTATTAGGAGGTTCGTTGAATCGTGGGTTATTAAATGAGGATAGTCTCCTATAAAAATTCATTTGAATCTTTGGTATCTTAGTACTCTATGTAATTAACTTGGTTGTCTGGAAATTTATTTATCGCAAAATACGTGGAGAATAGTTAATGCTTTGTTATTTCTTGCACTACAAAATGCAGAGCAGGAGATAGAACCAGAACTAATTCCAACAAAGAAAAACATCATGAAATCCCTGGAATGGCTCGTGAAGGGCTGTCAGGCTGGTGACTCCCTCGTGTTCTACTTCTCCGGCCATGGCTTAAGTCAACCAGATTTTGAAGGCGATGAGCGAGATGGGTTTGCCGAAAATATTTGTCCGGTGGATTTCATGACCGAAGGCATGATCGTTGACAATGACATTAATTCAACCATTGTTTGGCCGCTCAAAAAAGGTGTCACTCTTCATGCAATTGTCGATGCCTGTCACAGCGGAACTGTCCTTGATCTTGAGCATGTCTACAATAGGCAAGAGTAAGTTTCATCCCTTTTGCGATTGTTATGAAGCTTGCAAGGTTCGATACACCACCAAGCTTCAGCTGCTCATTTATTTGTTATCCTGCTTTGCGTGGTTTCACCTTATAGGCTGAAAATGCATATTTCTTCTTTGCAACAGAAACAAATGGGAAGATAACAGCCCTCCATCTGGAAATGCTAGGAAACATCCAGATGGTGGATTGGCAATATCTCTCAGTGCTTGTCTTGATAATCAAGTTGCTGCTGATACCACCGTAAGATACGCACTAGTTCAATAACATTCTCTCTATTATCTACCTACAAATTTCAATATTCTGATGTGATAAAATTAATATGATCAATTGTTGTATCTTCAGAGGAAATATTTGAATTAGCTAACTCGTCTATTTACATAAATTTTCAGGCATTCACAGGAAAGACAATGAATGGAGCTATGACCTTCCTTTTAATTAAAATTCTGAAGAAATATCACGGAGTCACATATGGTGACCTACTTGATGTGATGCATGAAGAATTGGACAAAGTTAATGAAAGCAGATGCTTTGCTGAAAAAATCTTAAAAAAAATAACGAAAAACATGTTATTGCAGGTCATCATCAATCATAAACTTACTGTTTCCTAGGTTTAGAAAACATTTTCATATGAATTCTCATAGTGTTGTTTGATGTGTGCAGAAGCCTCAGATTTCAGCTTCCAAACCATTCGATGTTTACAAGCAACATTTTGTTTTGTAATCGTGCGAGCAAGAAACTAAAATAAAGCATGTCTATGACTAGCGAGTCTCTGATAATAAGCAAGGAAAGGGGAAAAACATTTTCCTTCAATTTCTTGATTGGCCTATTAGGCAAATCTCTATTTATCACGCATTTGGCAATCAGTGAATATACTTAACCTACCAAGCCAACGTTTTGTTCTGGATCAACTCTGTGTCCCTGGATCGTTGAAGAGTCCGAAACTGAACTTGTTTGCTTCTGGGTCCTGATTGTGTATTCTATATATGTGGAATAACATATCGTTGGTTAAAGCTATTTATTTGTGAACTTTTTATTTTTGAGCGTCACAAAAGATACAAAAATTATGACATAAATATAGCTGTTACTGTGAATCCATATAATACACACACACATATACATGCATACATACATACATACATACATATACATATATATCATGTCAATATAATAATTTTAGGTTAAGACAAATCCAGTTTTGGTACATGTTAATCTAGCTAATTTCAATATTTAATCTCCTAAAGTTTATGAAAAATTCAGTTTTTTCTTAAATGTGTCAATATCTTTCGTGAAGTTTTAATGTTAAATCAACTAGCGAATTTGTTTTCGGTCATTAAGCTTTTAAAATTCGATCAAATAGAATCTTTTATTTTCTCAAATCTTTTACAAATAATTTAATAATACAAAATCTTCTGTTTTCAATTAAAATGTCCAGCTAATGCCATATATACAATTTATATTTAAAAATATAAATACAATAACTAGATAGAATAGTACTAATATTAACAAAAAAAACTCAAAGAGGTGGTATTTTTTAATCTTTTAATTTTTTTAATTATATATTTTTTTAATTTCATCATTCAATAATGATTTAATTAAGACTTATGCTTTATAAGTTGTTTTGATTTACTTTTTAAGAGGTTATTTTAGTTTTATGCTCTAAGTCATGAGTTTAACAAGTAAGTTAAATTTTTCTATTTTTGAGTTTATTTTCAATGATTTTATCCTGATATCATGACATAGGTTGTTGTTATAAATTATTTTAGACCATATAAAAATAGATAAAAAAATTCAAAAAATAAAAAAAAAATAATAGAAGAAACACACACATATATAAGAAGGTTATATAAGAATGTCTAGAGAATTGTTGAAGGTTGGTTAAGGAGGATCAAATAGATTGAAAAATTTAACAATATAGTTTTTACTGATAAAGGCTCTATTGGCAAAGAAAAATCAATTTGAGGAGATAATTTCAAAATTTAATGTTTATAGGCTTAATTAGAATTTTTTTTCAAGTTTAATTGAATTTATAAAAGGTTTAATTGCAAGGAAAAATAAGTTTTTAAATTAATTTAGGCTTTAATTTGAATAAGTTAAAATTTGGGGCGAATTGAAAATTTTAAGAGTTAATTTTATCAAATCAGGGGTTTGATTACATAAATATAATAGTTTAATGAAGGATTAGGAACTTTATTGAAGAAATCCAAAATCCAGGACCAAATTGAAAAATACTTGTAAAGACAAGGGCTAAAATTGATTAAATCAAAGGCCAAATTAAAAAAATAAAAGTTTAGTCAATTAAGGGTCAAAATTCACAAATTCAGAATCAATAATAAAATGAAAAAGACAACTAACTTAGGGGTTGACAATTGTGTTTGTTGGGAGTGAAATTGTAAGAAATTAAGAGTTTAAAGGTAATTAGGGATGTAATTAAAAAAAATTAGAATAACAGAGACTTAATTGAAATTTGTAAATTTCAAATTAAAAACCTTAATCTTACCTAGATGACACATCATTCAAAATCATAGAAAAGAAGGTGAGTGATATGTCATTTAATTTACTTGGCCTCTGTTTTTGACAATTTTAGTTGATTGAATTAATAAGTTTAAATAAATAAATGTGAAGTTACAAAACTTCAAAATAAATAAGAATGGATTTAAATAAAATATATGCATCTACTCTACCAGCTTCAAGTGGTTACATGCGACAATGATATAATAAGTAGCCCGAAAAAACCTTGAAAATAGGTAATTCAATTAGCTCTTACAATTTTAGTTGGTCGAGTTGGTAGTTTCAAATTAATAAATATAGAGCAACAAACCTGTTATTACCTAATTTTTGATTTATTTTGTTTTATAATTTTTCAAAAAAAAAAGATTCACATGTAGAGATAACATAGAACATTAAGGTTAATACTAAAAAAACAATATATCAAAGAAATAATTATTGAATCATGTACAAGTACTATAATATAAAATATCATAAATATATTATATGATTTATATTAATTATAAAAAATAATCATTCCAATATAAAATACTATAAATATAGAATTTGTTAAAGCTATTATAAAAAACAATTCTTGCAATAATTATTATAATTTTTATAGATATATATATAAATAAACCTCCAACGGAGAAAAATATTCACAAGGGGCAATTCTTCAAAAAAGATGTTTGCAAGAAAAAAAAAAAAAAAAACACCCTAAACCTGTTTCTCTTCTTTAGCTGCAGTCCCTCTTCTCTTAAAATATATAAAAAAAGCACCAACCGCCGGCCCTTATCTTCTTCTCCTAAGTTAACCACCAGTGAGCCCCTCCAGTTCTTCCTTTCTGCCACTCCACTCCCTGGATCTCTACTCTATCATCCTTCATATCCCCCTCAACAGAGCCTCCACTAACACTCCCTTCTCCCCTATTCCAGCCTTTTCCCTTTGATTTTCTTCTTCCCTTCAGCCGACCAAAGAGCATACCAGTCCTCTGCCACACTAAGCCATGGCCAGACCTGCTGCCCCCCTCTCTTCCTCTATTTCTCTCCCAAACAAAACAAACTTACAGCCCATCACTTCCCACGAACTCAGCCAACCCACAACCATCTCCATCGTAGCTTCAGCGATCACAAACTCACGATCTTCACTGTTAGTCGCGGCGTCGCCTCTTTCATCCAACACTGACCAAACTTGACAAAAGCCTAGTCACTGGTGACCCCTTGGTCTTGCCACCACCTGAAACAAAGATGAATGGGAAAGAAAAAGAAAAGAACAGATCTATAGAGAGGAAAGCTAATCTAAAACGGTGAAGAAGAGAGAAGAAAAAACATATCTAAAACAAAGAATAAAGCTTAAAATCAATTGCTATTTGTGCGTTTTACTCTTGATGCAGGTGACAATGATTTTCACTGCCAGCGAGGGCAATGAAGTGGGGAGGAAGTCGTTACAAATCTCCTCTGTTATTTTTTTTGGCGGCGCGTGAACCCACGCGCTACCACTATTCCTACATTTCCAGAAGTGTTTCTTTGTAGTTTTTGAATATTTCAGGGTCTATTTTGTAATTTTAAAATTGTATATTATATGGCTAAATTTGTTTTGAATTTTTGTTATTTATAATTATAAATGGATGTATGATAAAAATATAATAAAAAGGGATGTATGAGTGTTATATTTCATGTTTTAATTTGCTTATAATCAAGTATTTTGAGGATAAATAAAATTATGTTATATTTTTTATAAAAATATAAAAATAGGTTTTATTTTTTGAAATTTAATAATTGATTTATTAAAACCTTAAAAATTTGATTAATATGTTATTTTTTAACTTCAATTGCAATTAACTGTGATATATGTTTTTTAACAAAGAAAAAATAAAAAAAAATATTTTTTGTATGTTACATACAGTCAATACCATAACATGTTTTAAATGTTTTTTATTAAAAAAATAAATATTTGAAGTTTTGAAAATCTATTTTCGCATGAATTTCTTAAATACAAAAATATTTTCTTGCACTATAGATTTTACAACATGTTTATAAAACTCTAAAGAATATTGGTCAATATTAAAAAAATATATAAAAATATTATTTTGGAAGGGAATTCATTTATTAGTCACTGTTAATATTTAGATGAAAAAAATATCTAAAGAATGAATATCTAAAATATTATTGGGAATAATTTGCTATTATTCGCTGTTAATGTTTGAATAAAAAAATCCAAGTAGTTAATATCTAAAATATTTTTATAGGAATAATAAGTTACTACACATCATTAAAATAAACCTTAATTATAATAGAAGACATTTTAATTTTTTTTACTCCACGATTTACGAGTCGTAAGAGTGTAAAACACTAAGGCAAAAACAAAGTTTTAACGCACCCTAGATTTTTAAATTTTTGTTTCTCCCCCTTGTGATTTACGAGTCGCAAACTCTTAAAATACTATGAAAACTATGAGCTTTTAAAGCACATGGAATCTTCTTAGATTTCTATCATAATAAATTTAGTTTGAATCAAACCTAAAAAAATTGATGGGATTATAAAACACCAACACTATAGCAATTATAAAGCAAATTAAATATAAAACAACTTATCTTAGGTAGGGCGTACTAAGAATATTAATACCTTCCTTTTACGCAACCAATCCCTTACCTTAGAATCTTTAGAAGACCGTTTAGGTTTCCTATTAATTATAATGCTAGGTGACGACTTCGATGAGCCAATCAAGCAAAATGAATGAAAAATCATCATTGGACACCACGTGGGGGACATTCAACAAGACCTTTAAATTGATTAAAGTTAGATTTAAATGAAAAGTGGCACCCTCTATACCAACTCTAGGTAGTCTCCATTGATGATGATGTTAGAATTGCTCCACTGAAACTTTGAAATTGAGCAACTCAGTCATCTAAAGGTGAAACCTAGTTATGTAAAAATCTATCTTTCTTTTTATATGTTCGTACTTAAAAACTTCTCATAAGTTCTTATCAAGGGTTCACAACTTTTCCTTTAAGATCAAAGGTCAATAATAGTTTTAAAATTCTTCTAAAACCCTTGTAAATACCCTCTAAGTTCAAGACAAAAAGGGTGAAAAAAGAAGAAGAAGGTAATAGGTATCCTAGTTACCTTTCTAATCTAAAAAGATTCCTTTGTGGTCTGTTTTAGTTGTTTTGTTTTTAGATATTTATGTTTACAAGCATAACAGAGAGTTTTTGAATGATTAACAAATGATGTAGCATTTCACCTCTATGCTACTGTGTTTTCTATTTAGTGTTGTTGTTTCTGAAGTTTTTTTTTTATGTTTTTATACATATTTATTGTTGTTTTAAGTTTATATATATAACATTGTTTTAGTTTATTTTTTGACCTAGCTTATGCATTTTAATGCAAAGGTGTTTGCCTTAGCTTTGCTATGCACGTTCATGCATAAAGTAGGTTCAAAAAGGTGTTTACCTTAGGTTACTGTTGTTTTAGATTTGGTATCCCAAGCTTTATTTTGGTGTTTTGATGGTGTTTTTATTCAAATATATTTGTGAACATTAGTGCAACCTATTAGGATAAATAAAACATGTTTTAAAAGCCAAAAATATTAGTTTTTAAAGCTTGACAGGGACTATAGGCATGTTGCTAGGTTTCTGGTTGGGCAATATTCTTCGTGTTCTTGTGAAGGACATTGCCTTAACTATATGATTTAGACCACTTTGAGTCCATTTCTTTGCCCAAAAGTATTCCTTGGACTTGATAAGTATATAATATATAGTTAATTCGCATCAATAACATGTTTTAATGTGTTTAAATCCTATGATTTGGTTTTGATTGAAACTTGTTTTTGGCCAAATCAAGTTGATTAGTTGAAAATTAAAGTAACCGAATGTTAGATTATTGATCCATGGATGATTCCTAACATGTCTATACCTTTGATTTTTCTATAGCGAGAATGATTTAAATGTCACATTTATTGGGTTTTGTTTTTTTGGTTTTATTCGTGTTCTTTGTGTTTTTTTCCAAAAGCATTACCCTAGCTACATGATTTGGACTAATTTTGGTCAACTTCTTTACCCAAAACACTTCGTTAGGCATGATTCACATGTAATCTAGTGTTTATTTGCATAAATAACATGTTTATAATAAATTTTAAGTCTTAGGTTTTGATTTTGAATCGAAATCTATTATGACAAAATTGTGAATTTTTAATGAAAGTCAAAGAGATTGAATGCTAGACTTTTGTTCGTTGCATGATTTCTAACAAGTATAGGCTTTTTATTTGATCAAATCTGGTTTGAATCTAAGCCCACATTGTTGGGTTCATTCATATTATGCCTTATGTTCTTCATATTTATTTTTTGTGTGTTTGATCCATTTTGTTCAAGGTTTTTTTTTTGTAGTTTTTATGTTTTTAGCAGGTTTAATCTCTCTCTCTACTTTGTTTTTTTTTTCAATATCTTTTTTTATCAAAGTCAACTTTTTGGTTCAATTTATCATCAAACCAAAGATTTTAGATCAGCTTAGTCGGGTTGGGTTAAAAAAAAAAGGAGTTATGCCTTGTTTGGTTTTGCTGCTTTTTTGTCATGTGTTTTTAGGCCTAAAGGTGTGTTTGACGAACACACTTTAGGCCTATTTTGGTTAGTTTTATTACAAAAAAATTTGGGTGTTTTTTTTTACCAAATAAAGCCTAAAAAAATATATTACAAAAATATTACTTTTTTTTGTATATGGACAAAAATCCTAAATTTATTTATTTTGAGCATCATTTTAAGGAAAATTTAAGACACTTTTGGCATTGTTTTATGAAATATATTGCAAGAAAATATTATTCACCTTTAATATAAAAACAAAAAAATATGAATTGGACTAATATCTAAAATATTATTAGGAATAATTATTGTTATTTATTTTGAATATGAGGATTTAAAAACCTAAAAAGAGTTAATATTTAAAATATTATTAAAGATAATATTTTTATTACTTAGTTTCATATGCCAATAAGAAACTTGTATAAGGTTAATATTCGCAATATTATTGTGAATAATATGACTTGTTTAATTTTAATATAAGGATAAAATTCAAAACACATTTTATCTTAAATATTATTTGGAATGATGCAACAACCATAAAAAGAATTTTATTTTTCTCATAAAATAAGACACAATAATTGAGGATATTTCACCTTTTTAGACTGAGTTCTTGACCTGGAAAATTAAGGTTTGTTTATAGTAACATACTTGTCATATTAAGTTAATGAGATAGATGTCAATAAACCATAACAAACAAATAAAAACATTATAGCTTGACTTAGGTAAGGTATATTGATTAGTACTTAAAAGTGCATTTTTATCAAGGTTTTATATCATTATTTTGTACTTGAAGTACTAATAACTCCTTAATTAAAACATGTTTTATAATAACAAGTTTAATATTATGAGATACCTTTAATTTATGGTAAGTGTTCATCCTAAATGCAGGCCTATCACATAAATGAAAGGATTAATTGAAGAGTTAAAGTATCAAAATTGAAAGGACAAAAGGAGTGCTAAACTTAGAAAAGAAATACTGGTGCACTCTAAACTAGAACATTATTTTGTAAGTAGGTCTTATTCATAGTTGTAGATCTCAGATTTTGATCTGCTTTATATGGATGGAAAGTTAAGACATAGACTTAAAACTTTCATGAGGAAGACAAGACTCAATTCTATTATTTGGAAGTTTAAATCTTAGCAACAATGTTGAAGTCTTAATTTATCCTGCAGTTCTATTAAGTTTTTAACCCATATCTCGAGTTCTAAGAGTTCAAATGACCATGATATTTTTATTACTAAAAAGATAAAATAATTTCCTAGAACTTTTATGAGTAAGGTTGGTTCAAATTCTGACATTATTAATGATGTTTTGTTCAAACAAGAAGATAAAGATTGTTATCAAGTTAAGAGTTAGCCACCCATTCAGCAATCAATTATCAAATCAATAGTTCTCAATTTTGACCTATAAAAGGTGGCATTTGCTATGTATTTAGGCATCTTGGTTTCTAGATCAAGATCATGCTCTTGTTTTCTCTTTTTGTATTTTTATAATGTTTAAGTTTTGCTTTTATTAATATCTTGTTATGTCTTTTATTTTCTTTCTTTTATTTAGTTAAATTTTATCTTATTTATATTTTTATTTTGTTTATTTATATTTCTCTCTTTCATTATGTTTAGCCAAGTTTATTGTATTAAGGTGAAAAGGTTACACTAATAGTATAAGAATAAGTATAGTGTAAACTCAAGATGGACCTTAATGTTTGATACTAACATGTTTTATACTTGTTATCTTGTTCACTTTTAATACTTTACTTGTTAAATGATTAATCTAGATTTATGTTGTATAACACTTGGTACAATAAATACTTGACACTTTGATAGCCCAACCGTATGGTATAACTAAACTTATGCTATGAAAAGAACTTGATTTGTTGTTAACTTAAGTTATAATCATGAATGTTTGACAATATTTATAAGTATTAGTATTATTCAAATAAGATAACTAATGTAATTATGTTAATAATTTATATTTACTTGGAACCTCCTTTATGTTTAGTTTTTAATTGAATGGTAAGAGTTTATACTATATTTATTTGAAATACCATTAATCGATCATCTAACCCTGACATTTGTTATTATTGTTTAATTCTCATATTGATCTTTCATTTCAAAGTTCTCATCAACTTCTTCTTCTTTTTCTATTATTATTATTGTTATAGTTGTTGTTATAGTTGTTGTTATATTGTTGTTATATATAATTTATAGAATTAATCTTCTTATAGTTCGACCTCGGTCTTGTCGAGTTATTTATTACTTCAATGCTACTGCACATAGAAAAAGTCATTAATCTTTTGGTCTTGTCAAGTTTTTGGCGCCATTGTTGGGGAGGTAAATTCTTGTATAAATTATAACATTTATTTTATTTTCTCTTTTTTTTTTTACTTTTCTTGTATCTACTTTGTTTCTTTTTATTTTATTTTCTTCTTCCTTTTATTTTATTCCTACATGTGTATGAGAGTTTGATCAAGTACATTAAACGGTAAACTTTGTAGGGTATCCTCATCATTTTCAAAAAATATATCCGAAGAAGATAACTAGTCACTTTATAATGAGAATAATATGAATAACCGTATTTGAACACTTAAAGACCACATGAATCCCATAAGAACAAGTGCACCATCATGCATAGTTTTCCCTCCTAATGCATTTCATTTTAATTTTAAGCCGGATATTATTCAACTTTTAGCTTCTTTTCATATCTTAGATTTAGAAAATTCATACTTGCATTTAAGAGAATTTGAGGAGATTTGGAATACCTATAATGACTTAAATTATAGTATGAACACCATCAGATTAAAGCCTTTTCTTTTTCATTAAAAGATAAAGCTAAAACATGGCTATAAAATCAACACTTTCACTAAAAAATAATTAGTACTTAAAAGTGTATTTTTTATCAAGATTTTATATCATTATTTTGCACTTGAAGTATCAAAAACTCTTGAACTAAAACATGTTTTATAATAACATATCTAATAACATAAGATACCTTTAATTTATCATAAATGTCTATTTTCAATGCAAGCCTATCATATAAATAAAAGGATTGATTGATGAATTTAAAAATTGAAATTGAAAGGATAAAGAGATGGCCAAACTTAAAAAAGAGATGCCGTTGAAGTCCAAACTGGAACACTATTTGATAATTGGGTCATATTTATAGTTGTAGATATCAAATTTAGGTCTATTTTATATAGATAGAAAGGTAAGATATAGACCTACAACTTTCATATGGAGCCTGAGATCTAAAGAGGTCATTTTCCAGTCCAAATTGAAGCAACAACAAAAAAGTCTGAATCTGTCCTTCAACCCAATCACTATTCAGTGTTTGGCCCATATCTGGAGTTTTAGAAGTTCAAATGACCTGAAATTTTTACACAAGAAAGCTGAGATAATTTTTTACAATTTTAATTCAAGTGGTTTCATTTTAACGCTACCAATGATGTTTTAGGCCGACAAAAGAAGATAAGGATTGTTACCAAGTCAAGAATTGGTCACCCACTCATCAATTAGTCATTAAATTCATAGTTTCTAATTTTTGCCTATAAAAGGAGGCATTTATCATGTATTGAGGCATCTTGGTTTCTAGATTAAGATCACACTCTTGCTTTCTCTCTTTATACTTTTTATACTGTTTATGCTTTGCTTTTATTAATTTTAAGTTTATGCCTTTCATTTCTTTTCCTTTACTTGGTTAACTCTTATCTTATTTATGTTCGTATTTTGTATATTTATTTTTTTCTCTTATTATGTTTAGCTAAGTTTATTATGTCAAGGTGAAAATATTACATTAATAGTGTAAGAATAAGTATAATATAAACTCAATATGGACTTTAATGTTTGATACTAACATGTTTTGTATTTGTTATCTTATCCACTCTTCAATACTTTGCTTGTTAAATGACCTATATAAATTTATGTTATATAACACTTGATACAACAAATACTTGGCACTTTCATAATTAATACTTTATGGTATAACCGACACCTGAGCTATGAAAAGAATTTGATTTATTGTTAACATAAGTTATAATCATGAATGCTTCACGAGATTTACAAGTATTAGCATTAATCGAATAAGATGACTAATATAATCATGTTAACAATCTATAATCTGATTGGAACCTCCTTTGTGTGTGGTTTCCAATTGAATAATAAGAATTTATACTATACTTGTTTGACATACCATTAGTGGAAGCTCTAACCTTGATATTTGTTATTATCATTGTTTAATCCTTACATTAATATTCCATCTCAAAGTTCTCATCTTTTTCTTCATCTTCTCCTTCTTTTTCTTTATTATTATTATTGTTATTACTATTACTACTATTATTATTAGTATTACTACTACTACTACTACTACTACTACTACTACTACTACTACTACTATTGTTGTATTATTGTTGTTGTTAGTGTTCTTATTGTTCTTATTGTTGTATTATTATTATCTGTAATTTATATAATTAAGCTCTCTGTGATTCGACTTCAGTCTTGGTGGGTTATTTATTACTTCGACACTCCTACACTTGGGAGAAGACATTAATTTTTTTGTCGTGTCAAGTTTTTGACACTGTTACTGGGGACTTATACAAATTATAGTATTCATTTTATTTTCTCTTTTTACTTTTCTAGTATATAACTTTATTTCTTATCTCTTGTTTCTTCTTTTTTTTTTATTCTATTCCTACACGTGCATGAGAGTGTAGTCATGCACATTAAGTGATAGACTTTGTAGGGTATTCTTATCATTTTTAGAAAATATGGCCGAAGAAAATAATCAATCACTTTATAATGAGAATAATAAGAATAACCATGTTAGAACACTTAGAGACCACATGAATCCCACAAGAATAAGTGCACCATCATGCATAGTTTTTCCTCTTAATACATCTCATTTTAATTTTAAGTTAGACATTATTTAACTTTTACCTTCTTTTTATGGCTTAGAATTGAAAAATTTACACTTGCATTTGAGGGAATTTGAGGAGGTTTATAACACATATAATGATTCAAATTGTAGCATGAACACCAATAGATTAAAGCTTTTTCCTTTTTCATTAAAAAATAAGGTTAAAACATGACTATAAAATTTGAGACTAGGATCTATTCGTGCTTGAGAATAAATGCAATAGTAGTTTTTTAAAAATTTTTTCCTATTTCACAGAATAAGCTTTTTCAAAAGACAAATCACAACTTTCAGTAAAAAACCAAAAGAAACATTTTACCAATATTGGGATAAGTATCGAGACTAGCTTAATATTTTCCCCTCATCATGGTTTTGAAACATGGAGTTTGGTTTTATATTTTTATGAAGGGTTAACACCTAGAGATAGACAAATAGTTGAATTGATGTACAATGAAACTTTTGAAGATAAAGACCTTGATGAGGCAATGGAGTACCTAGACTTATTAGTTGAAAATGCTTAAAATTGGAACACCACGGGTACTTATGAGGCACCAGGTAAAACTCAACCTCATACATCTAGTGGAGGTATGTACAACCTTAGGGAAGATCATGACCTTTAAGCCAAGTTTACATCTTTAGCCAGAAAAGTCGAGGTAGTAGAATTGAAAAGGAGTGGTCAATTAAAATTTGTTGAAAACATTATGTGTTAAATATATGAAATAAATGAACACTTAACCAATATTTGTCCAACCTTGTCTTCTTTTAAGGAATGTCTCAATGAACAAGACCATGTTTTAAACAATTTCTAAATGCCCAACCACAACCCATAGTCATAAATATATAACTCTGGTTGGAGAAATCACTCAAATTTCAATTGGAAGAGTGATAATAACAATGTACAAAATTTATAACCACTGTTTCAAGCACGCTATAATTTTCAAAATTCTCATGGATATACACCTCCTTATGCTTTACCTTGTAGAAGAAATCTTAAGGAAATATTGCATGCATGCATTCATTGAAAAGCAAGAGACAATCAATACTCAAATTACTCAAAACATGATAGATTTTAAAGATATTTTTGCAAAATTAACATCTGCTCTCAGTTTTCAAGAGAAAGGTATCTCAACCACAATAAAATCCCAAAGGGTAATACAATGCAAATGTAAGTAGATTTGAAAGCGAACACATAGATTAAGTCAAATTAGTCATTAATCTTCATAGTGATAAGATTATTGAAAAACCCACTCTTGAACCTTATGAGAAAGATGATGAGTCAATCTCTAAGGGTAAGGAAGGGGTTGAATCTAAAATTTACAAAGAAAAGACTCATTTCCCACCAGCACTTTGATTTTCTTATGTCATGACCAAATAAAAAAAAGTCAATCATAACTCTAAAATCTTTAAAACTTTCAAACAGGTAAGAATCAATATACCTTTGTTGGATACTATTAAACAGGTTCCTTTTTGTGTTAAATTTTTGAAAGATCTATGCACGGTGAAGAGAAAACTAAAAAGTGAAAAAGAAAGCCTTTTTAGTAGAACAAGTACCATTCTTCAGAATAACGATTCTTTGAAATATAAAGACCCTGGTTGTCCTATAATTTCTTACTTTATTGGAGAACATAAAATTAAAAGAGTCTTACTTGATCTTAAAGCCATTGTAAATTTACTTCCATATTTAGTTTTTCAAAGCCTCAATTTAGGTGAGTTAAAACCAACTTTTATAATTCTTTTACTTGCCGATAGATCAATAAAAGTGTCTAGAGAAATAATTGAAGATGTGTTAGTATGAGTCAATAAATTCATTTATCTTATGAATTTTATTGTCTTAGACACACAACTTGTTAAGACATGTAATTCATTTCTTATTATTTTAGAACATCATTTCTTGCAACTTCTAACGCATTGATTAATTTTAGGAATGGATTGACAAAGCTATCATTTGGAAACATGACATTAAAGATGAATATTTTCAACATTTACAAGCAACCTGAAAAAGATAATGAATTACAAGAAGTAGATCATATTGAAGAATTAGTTTATGATCAACTTGAATCTACTTTAAGTAAAAATGAGTTGGATGAATATGAAGATTTACAAATCATTTATTCTCAGGAAGAAATCATGGATGAAAAACGCATTAAAAATGTTAATGCGGATCTTTTATCAAAAGTGACAACAAATTCAACATTCAACATCACACCAATTGATGATTACTTTCCAGATGAATCCTTACTTTCTCTTAGTCCAATGTCTTGGTATGATAAAAATAACAATTTTCTTGCTTTAGGAGATTTGCTAGCTTATTGGAGTACCTAAGATAAAAGAAATCTTTTGAGCGACGTGCAAGACTTTTATTGGGATGACCCTTACTTATTCAAATATTATCCTGATTAAATATTTTGAAAATGCATTCTTGACAATGAGGTAAGTAGTGTCATTAAATTTTGTCATTCTAAGGTATTTAAGGGTCATTTCTCATCAAGAAAGACAACTACAAAAATCTTACAAAGTGAATTTTATTAGTCCACCTTATTCAAGGACTCACATGCATTTTGCAAAGCTTGTGAAAATTGTCAAAAGTCAGGATTCATTTCAAAACATAAGGAATCTTTAGATAATCTTTTACTGACTTTTGAAACATATCTCGATAGAGATGTGCATTATGCAATTCATGATTTATGGCCCTATTTTTATAAAAAACATGATCAACTTAGTCTTAGGAATCTAACTAAAAAAGACCTTATTTGCTAATTTTTAAGAAAATTCTCGACCCATAGAGGGCGTTTAAGCCATTCTTGGATGTAAAACCAAGGAAAGATGTGAGCCACAATCATAACTACTTGTATATACACATGGTTTTTTTAAAATAAATAAATAAAGAGAGAGAGAAAGAGTGTGTGTGTGTGTGTGAGACTTCAATTGGTCTACATATAGGTGCTATGATTGCCTTTTTAATTTCTCATCTATAAAATCATCTCTTCCTTCCTTTCATTTCTACTCAACCCATATATTCAACAAATATAGAAGTGTGTAAAAATGACAAGTTCCTCAGGTCATCACATAAAAATATTTGTGTTTTTGGTGGATCTAGTTCTGGAAAAGAAAAGAATTTTTTAGAATTAGCAAATCATTTTAGTCAGGTGCTAGCTGAGAGAAAGATTTATTTAATATATGGGGGAGCTAGTCTGGGGTTAATGGGATGTGTGTCAGTAGCTGTATTTTTAGGAGACAGTAAAGTTTTAGGGTTTGTCCTCGAATCTTTAGCATAAGGGGACATTATTGAAAAAATAATTAGAAAAGAACTACAGGTCTCCATAATGACTACTCAAACAAATGCAATGTTTTCCTATTTTAACGTTTTGATTACTAGAGACTAGTAATAAGTTGGTTGAGAGGTGTGATTAGTACTTAAAAGTGCATGTTTATCAAGGTTTCATATCATCATTTTACACTTTAAGTATCAATAACTCATTAACTAGAGTATGTTTTATAATAATATATTTAATAATATAAGATACCTTTAATTTGTGGTAAATTTTTATTTTAAATGTAGGCCTATCACATAAATAAAAGGATTGATTGATGAATTTAAGAACTGAAATTGAAAAGATAAAGAGATGACCAAACTTAGAAAAGAGATGTCAGTGCAGTCCAAACTGGAACACTGTTCGGTAATTGGGTCATATTTTGAGCTGCAGATCTTAGATTTAGGTCTACTTTATATGAATGGAAAGATAAGGCATATGCCTACAACTTTTATATGGAGTTAAGACTTGGAAAAGCCATTTCAAGTTCAAATTGTAGCAACAATAAAGAAGTCCAAATCTATCTTTTAACCAGAGCACTATTTAGTATTTGGCCCATATTTAGAGTTATAAAAGTCCAAATGACTTGAATTATTTATATAAGAAAGCTGAGATAATTTTGTACAACTTTTATGTTTTTAAGTGGTTCCAATTTTGACGTTATCAATGATGTTTAGGGCAGATAAAAGAAAATAAGGATTGTCAACAAGTCAAGAGTTGGTGACCCACTTATCAATTAGTTATCAAATCAATAATTCATAATTATGGCCTATAAAAGGAGAAATTTGTCATGCATTTAGGCATGTTGGTTTTCAAATCTAGATCATGCTTTTGCTTTCTCTCTTTGTATTTTTTGTAATGTTTATGCTCTGCTTTCATTAATATTAAGTTTATGCCTTTCATTTCCTTTCATTTACTTGGTCAACTTTTATCTTACTTATGTTCTTATCTTGTTTATTATATGTAGCTAAGTTAATTATGTCAAGGTGAAAAGGTTACACTAATGGTGTAAGAATAAGTATAATGTAAACTTAATATGGACTTTAAAGTTTGATACTAATATATTTTGTATTTGTTATCTTGTTCACTCTTTAATACTTTGCTTGTTAAATGACTAATCTTGATTTATGTTGTATAACACGTGGTACAATAAATGCTTGACACTTTCAAAGCCGATACTGTATGGTATAACCGACACCTAATCTATGAAAGGAACTTGATTTGTTGATAATATAAGTTATAATCATGAATGCTTGACGAGATTTACAAGTATTAGAATTAATTGAATAAGATGACTAATGTAATGATGTTAATAATTTATAATCTAATTAGAACCACCTTTGTGTGTGGTTTCCACTTGAATAATAAGAGTTTATACTATACTTGTTTGACATACCATTAGTGGATTGACACGACTAAAAGATTGATGTCTTTTTTCAAGTGCAGGAGTGTCGAAGTAATAAATAATCCAGCAAGTTCGGGGTCGAACTATAGGGAGGTTAATTATACAAATTATAAATAACAATAATACACAACAACAACAACAACAATAACAACAACAACAACAATAATAATAATAGAAGAAAATGAAGAAAAAGAAGTTAATGAGAACTTGGAGATGAAAGATTAACGTAAGGATTAAACAATGATAACAACAAATGTCAAGGTTAAATGATCTACTAATGGTATGTCAAACAAGTATAGTATAAATTCTTATTATTCAATTGGAAATCACACACAAAGGAGGTTCCAATCAGATTATAGATTGTTAACATGATTACATTAGTTATCTTATTTGATTAATGCTAACACTTTTAAATATTGTCAGGTATTCATAATTATAACTTATATTAACAACAAATCAAATTCATTTCATAAAACAGATATCAATTATACTATATAGTATGAGGTATAAAAGTGCCAAGTATTTATTATACTAAGTGTTATATAACATAAATTTAGATAGGTCATTTAACAAGTAAAATATTGAAGAGTGAACAAGATAACAAATATAAAATATGTTAGTATCAAACATTAAAGTCTATGTTTAGTTTACACTATACTTATTCTTACACTATTAGTGTAACCTTTTGACTTTGACATAATAAACTTAGCTAATCATAATATAAATAAATATATAAATAAAATAAGAAAATAAATAAGATAAAAGTTAACTAAGTAAAGGAAAGGAAATTAAACGCATAAACTTGATATTAATGAAAGCAAAACATAAGCATTACAAAAATACAAATAGAGAAAACAAAAGCATGATCTTGATATGGAAACCAAGATGTCTAAATGTATGGAAAATACCTCCTATTATAAGCTAAAATTAAAAACTATTGATTTGATAATTAATTAATGAGTGGGTGGCCAACTCTTGACTTAGTAATAACCCTTATCTTCTCTTGATTGCCTAAAATATTGTTGATAACATCATAATTAGAACCACTTGAAAACATGAAAGTTATGAGAAATTATCTTAGCTTTTCAAGAAAAAAAATTAAGGTCACGTGGACTTCTAGAACTTTAGATATAGACCAAACACTGAACAGTATTCGCGTTGTAAGATAGATTCAAACTTCTTCATTGTTAAACGCATAAACTTGATATTAATGAAAGCAAAACATAAGCATTACAAAAATACAAATAGAGAAAACAAGAGCATGATCTTGATATGGAAACCAAGATGCCTAAATGTATGGAAAATACCTCCTATTATAGGCTAAAATTAAAAACTATTGATTTGATAATTAATTAATGAGTGGGTGGCCAACTCTTGACTTAGTAATAACCCTTATCTTCTCTTGATTGCCTAAAATATTATTGATAACATCATAATTAGAACCACTTGAAAACATGAAAGTTATGGGAAATTATCTTAGCTTTTCAAGAAAAACAATTAAGGTCACGTGGACTTCTAGAACTTCAGATATAGACCAAACACTGAACAGTATTCGCGTTGTAAGATAGATTCAAACTTCTTCATTGTTGTTGCAATTTGGACTTGAAAATGACCTTTTTAAATATTAGACTCCTGTGAAAGTAAATCTAAAGTTGAGATCTACAACTCTAGATATTACCCAATTACTAAACAATGTTCTTGTTTTGACTGTACCAGTATCTTTTTTTTTTATGTTTAACCATCTATTTATCCTTTCAATTTCAGTTCTTAAACATATCAATTAATCCTTTCATTTATATGATAGCCTGTATTTAAAATAAATATTTACCATAAATTATAGGTATCTTATATGATTAAATATGTTATTACAAAACATGCTTTGGTTAAGGAGTTATTGATATTTCAAGTGTCAAATGATGATATAAAATATTGATAAAAATATACTTTTAAGTACTAATCACTATTGGCTCAACACTTGTTACATGGGTTGAGGAAAAAAGCTTAAGGCAATCAAACATTATAGTATTCTGGTTTGGATTGCACTAACATCTCTTTTTAAGTTTAACCATCTATTTGTCCTTTCAATTTCAGTTCTTAAACACATCAATCAAACATTTTATTTATATGATAGACCTGTATTTAAAATGAATATTTACCATAAATTATAGGTATCTTATATTATTAAATATGTTATTATAAAACATGTTTTAGTTAAGGAGTTATTGATATTTTAAGTGCAAAATGATGATATAAAACCTTGATAAAAATACACTTTTAAGTACTAATCACTATTGGCTCAACATTTGTTATGTAGGTTGAGGAGAAAAGCTTAAGGCAACTAAACATTGCACTATCTATATATCAGTATCTGCAACTTAAGTCACTAAGCTCGTAGGGGTGTCTCAATACCTAATGTCCTAAGACCAATTGGTTTATGAGTCATTAGTTGAAAGCTCATCACATAGGTTAAAGATATATTATGTTTTTAAGTTATATTTATATTAATAAAAAAAAGAAGAAAAGATAATAATCCCAACTCAAGAAAGTTAACTTTAAATATTAGAACAAAAATTTTATTTTCTTTTAAGTAAAGCTATATAACTATGTGTTGATATATTGAGCATAAAAAAAAGGTTTATTAATATCTTGTTTAAGAGGTATTGAGTAGATATATAAATTTAATGATAGTTTGTTTATCTAAATAGATTAATGGAAGTCGAATGATGAATGCCTTACTTTATGGAATTTACAAATTGTTTTTCTATTTTAACGCTTTGATTACTAGGGACTAATAATAAGTTGGATAGAAGGGTGTAATTAGTACTTAACAGTTTATTTTTATCCAGATTTTATATTATTATTTTGCACTTGAAATATTAATAATTCCTTAACTAAAGCATGTTTTATAATAACAAGTATGATACTATAAGGTATCTTTAATTTATAGTAAATGTTCAACCTAAATATAGGCCTATCATATAAATAAAAGAATTGATTGATAAATTGAAGTATTGAAATTGAAAGGATAAAGAGAGGACCAAACTTTAAAAAGAGATGCTAGTGTATTCCAAAATAAAACACTGTTCGATAATTGAGTCATATCTAGAGTTGTATATCTTCGATTTAGATCTGCTTTATATGGATGGAAAGATAAGACATAGTCCTAAAATTTCATGAGAAATCAAGACTCAATTTTGCTGTTTAGAAATCCAAATCTTAGCAATAATATAAAAGTTTGAATTTATCCTGCAACCTAGACATTGTTTAGTGTTTAATCTATATATTTAGTTTTAGAAGTCCAAATGACCTCAATGTTTTTTTTTCTAGAAAGTTGATATAATTTCCTAAAACTTTCATGTGGAAGGGTAGTTCAAATTCTGATATTATCAATGATGTTTTATTCAGACAAGAAGATAAAAATTGTCATTAAGTCAACATTTGGTCACCCCCTCAACAATTAGTCATCAAATCAATAGTTTCTAATTTTGGCCTATAAAAGGAGGCATTTACCATGCAATTAGACATCTTGATTTTCATATCAAAATCATATTCATGCTATCTCTCTTTATATTTTTATAATGTTTAAGTTTTGCTTACATTAATTTATGCTTCTCATTTCCTTTTATTTATGTAGTTAACTTATATCTTATTTATATTTTTATCTTGTTTATTTATGTTTCTGTTTTTTATTATGTTTAGCTAAGTTTATTATATCAAGGTGAAAAGGTTAAATTAATTGTGCAAGAATAAGTATAATATAAACTCAATATGGACTTTAATGCTTATATCCTAAACAACTTGCTATTAACATGTCTTATCATTTTTATTTTATTAATTCTTAATACATTGCTTGTTAAATGGTTAATTTAGATTTGTGTTACATAACATATGATACAATAAATGCTTGACACTTTCATAGCCCAACCATATGGTATAACCTACATTTGTGCTATGAAAGGAATTTGATTTGTTGTTAACATATGTTAGCATCATGAATTCTTGACAATATTTAAAAATTTGGCGTTACTTAAATAAAATTAATATAATCATGTTAACTATTTATAATGAGTTACTAATGACAAATCATCTGATTGGAACCTATTTTGTGTATGATTTCTAGTTGAGTAATGAAAAACGTTTATACTATACTATTTGAAATACTATTAATGGATCCTCTAACCTTGAAATTTATTTTTATCATTGTTTAATCCTTACATTAATCTTACATTTCAAAGTCCTCTTTAACTTATTATTATTATTATTATTATTATTATTATTATTATTTATAGAGTTAACATCCTTGTGGTTCGATCTCGGTCTTGTCGGGTTATTTATTACTTTGACACTCCTACACTTAGGAAAAGATATCAATTTTTTGGTCATATTGATTAGTATTCAAAAGTGCATTTTTATCATGGTTTTATGTCATCATTTTGCACTTGAAGTATCAATAACTCCTTAACTAAAGCACGTTTTATAATAATTTATCTAATAATATAAGATTCCTTTAATTTGTGGTAAATATCTATTTTAAATGCAGGTCTATCACACAAATAAAAGGATTGATTGATGACTTTAAGAACTTCAATTGCAAAGGCAAAGAGATGATCAGACTTAGAAAAGAGATGTCGATGCAATCCAAACCGGAACACTGTTCGGTAATTGGGTCATATCTGAAGCTATAGATCTCGGATTTAAGTCTACTTTATATGGATGGAGACATAGGCCTACAACTTTCATATGGAGCCCAAGATCTGAAAAGGCCATTTTCAAGTCCAAATTGTTGCAACAACAAAGAAGCCCGAATCTGTCCTCCAGCCCGAGCACTGTTTAGTATTTTGGCCATATCTGGAGTTTTAGAAGTCGAAATGAGCTGAATGTTTTACACAAGAAAGCTGAGACAATTGCCTAGAACTTTCATGTTTTCAAGTAGCTCTAATTTTGACGTCATCAATGACGTTTTGGGCAGACAAGAGAAGATAAGGATTGTCACCAAGTCAAGGGTTGGTCATCTACTCATCAATTAGTCATCAAATCAATAGTTCCCAATTTTGGCCTATAAAAGGAGGCATTTGCCATGCATTTAAGCATCTTAGTGTCCAGATTAAGATCATGCTCTTATTTTCTCTCTTTGAATTCTTTATGTTTTGTTTTCATTAATATCAAGTTTATGCCTTTCATTTCCTTTCCTTTGCTTTGTTAACTCTTATCTTATTTATGTTCTTATTTTGTTTATCCATTTTTCTTTCTTCCATTATGTCTAGCTAAGTTAATTATGTCAAGGTGAAAAGGTTACACTAATGGTGTAAGAATAAGTATGGTATAAACTTAATATGAACTTTAATGTTTAATACTAACATGTTTTATATTTGTTATCTTGTTCACTCTTTAATACTTTGCTTGTTAGATGACTAATCTTGATTTATGTTGTATAACAATTGGTACAACAAATGCTTGGCACTTTTATAACCCATACTGTATGGTATAACCGACAACTGAGCTGTGAAAGGAACTTGATTTGTTGTTAACATAAGTTATAATCGTGAATGCTTGACGAAATTTACAAGTATTAGCATTAATTGAATAAGATGACTAATGTAATCATGTTAACAATCTATAATATGATTGGAACCTCCTTTATGTGTGGTTTCCAATTGAACAAGAAGAGTTTATACTATACTTATTTGACTTACCATTAGTGGAACCTCTAACCTTGACATTTGTTATTATCATTGTTAATCCTTTAATTTTCCATCTCAAAGTTCTCATCAATTTTTCTTTTTCTTCTTTATTATTGTTGTTGTTGTTATTATCATTATTATTATTAATATTGTTGTTGTTGTTATTGTATTACTATTATTTATAATTTGTACAATTAACCTCTCTGTGGTTCGACCCTGGTTTTGCTGGGTTATTTATTATTTTGACACTCCTGCACTTGGGAGAAGACATCAATCTCTTTGTCGTGTCAAGTTTTTAGAGCCGTTGCCGGGGAGGTAAGTTTTGTATAAATTATAATATTTATTTTGTTTTCTCTTTTCACTTTTTCTTGTATATAACTTTGTTTCTTTTCTCTTGTTTCTTCTTCTTTTATTTTCCTTTTCCTTTTAATCTATTCCTACACGTGCATGAGAGTGTGGTCACGTACATCAAGTGGTAGACTTTGTAGGGTATCCTCATCATTTTCAGAAAATATGGCTGAAGAAGATAATCAATCACTTCATAATGAGAATAATGAGAATAACCGTGCTAGAACACTTAGAGACCACATGAATCCAACAAGAACAAGTGCACCATCATGCATAGTTTTTCCTCCCGATGCATCTCATTTTAATTTTAAGCCAGGCATTATCCAACTTTTACCTTCTTTTCATGGTTTAGAATTGGAAAATCCATACTTGCATTTAAGGGAATTTGAGGAGGTGTGTAACACATATAATAATCTAAATTGTAGCATGAACACCATCAGATTAAAGCTTTTTCCTTTTTCATTAAAAGATAAAGCTAAAACATGGCTACAAAATTTGAGACCAGGATCCATTCGTGTTTGGGGTGAAATGCAACAACAGTTTTTAAAGAAGTTTTTCCCATCTCATAGAACAAACTCTTTCAAAAGACAAATCATCACTTTCACTCAAAAACCAGGAGAAACATTTTACCAATGTTGGGATAGGTATCGAGACTTACTTAGTACTTGTCCTCATCATGGTTTTGAAACATGGAGATTAGTTTCATATTTTTATGAAGGGTTAACACCTAAAGATAGGCAAATGGTTGAATTGATGTGCAATGGAACTTTTGAAGACAAAGACCTTGATAAAACAATGGAGTATTTAGACTTGTTAGCTGAAAATGCTCAAAATTAGGACACCACGGGTACTTATGAGGCACCGAGTAAAACTCAACCTCATACATCTAGTGGAAGTATATACAACCTTAAAAAAGATCATGACCTTCAAACCAAGTTTGCATCTTTAGCTAGAAAAGTCGAGGCACTAGAATTGAAAAAGAGTGGTCAATTAAAATCTGTTGAAAACATTGCATGTCAAATATGTGAAACAAATGAACACTCAACAGATAACTGTCCAACCTTGCCTTCTTTTAAGGAATGTCTCCATGAACAAGCCCATGCTTTAAACAGTTTCCAAAGGGCTAACCACAACCCATACTCACAAACATACAACCCTGGTTGGAGAAATCATCCAAATTTTAGTTGGAAGAGTGAGAACAACAATGCACAAACTTCACAACCACCATTTCAAGCACACCATAATTTCCAAAATTCTCATGGATATGCACCTCCTTATGCTCCACCTTCTAGAAGAAATCTTGAGGAAACATTGCATGCATTCATTGAAAAGCAAGAGACAATCAATACTCAACTTGCTCAAAACATGACAGATTTTAAAGATACTCTTGCAAAATTAACATCTGCTCTCAGTTTCCAAGAGAAAGGTAAGTTTCCATCTCAACCACAACAAAATCCCAAGGGGCAATACAATGCAAATGCAAGTAGTTCTGGAAGCCAACACATGGATCAAGTCAAATCAGTCACTACTCTTCGCAGTGGTAAGGTTATTGAAAAACCTTCTCTTGAACCTTATGAGAAAGATGATGAGTCAATCTCTGAGGGTAAGGAAGAGGTTGAACCTGAAAATTGCGAAGAAAAGACTGATTCTCCGCCAGCACTTCCATTTCCTCAGGCCATGACCAAACAAAGGAAAGTCAATCACAACTCTGAAATTTTTGAGACTTTCAAACAGGTAAGAATCAATATACCTTTGCTGGATGCTATTAAACAGATTCCTTCCTATGCTAAATTTTTGAAAGATCTATGCACTGTGAAGAGGAAACTGAATGTGAAAAAGAAAGCCTTTCTAGCCGAACAAGTAAGTGCTATTCTTCAGAACAATAATGCTTTGAAATATAAAGACCCTGGTTGTCCTACAATTTCTTGCTTTATTGGAGAGCATAAAATTGAAAGAGCCTTACTTGATCTTGGTGCTAGTGTGAATTTACTTCCATATTCAGTTTTTCAGAGTCTCAATCTAGGTGAGTTAAAACCAACTTCTATAACTCTTTTACTTGCTGATAGATCTGTAAAAGTGCCTAGAGGAATAATTGAAGATGTGTTAGTACAAGTCGATAAATTCATTTATCCTGTGGATTTTGTTGTCTTGGACACACAACCTGTTGAGGCATGTAATTCATTTCCTGTTATTTTAGGACGTCCGTTTCTTGCAACTTCTAACGCATTGATTAATTGTAGGAATGGACTGATGAAGCTATCATTTGGAAACATGACATTGGAGATGAATATTTTCAACATTTGCAAGCAACCTGGAGATGATAATGATTTACAAGAAGTAGATCATATTGATGAATTAGTTTATGATCAACTTGAATCTACTTTAAGTAAAAATGAGTTCGATGAACCGGAAGATTTGCAAATGATTTATTCTAAGGAAGAAATCACGGATGAAAAAGGCACCGAAAATGTTGATGTAGATCTTTTGTCATCAGTGACAAAAGATTTGACATCTGGCATCACACCAATCGATGATTACTTTCCTAACGAATCCTTACTTTCTCTTAATCCAATGCCTTGGTATGATAAAAATATTAATTTTCTTGCTTTAGGAGATTTGCCAGCTGATTGGAGTACCAAAGACAAAGAAAAGTTTTTGAACGAAGTGAAGAACTTTTATGGTGATGACCCTAACTTATTCAAATATTGTCCTGATCAAATATTTCAAAGATTCATTCCCGACAATGAGGTAAGTAGTGTCATTAAACTTTGTCATTCTGATGCATGTGGAAGTGATTTCTCGTCAAATAAGACTGCTGCAAAAATCTTTCAAAATGGATTTTATTGGCCCACCATGTTCAAAGACACGCATGCATTCTGCAAAACTTGTGAAAATTGTCAAAAAGTTGATACTGGTCAAAAAGTTTTGTTTTATAATTCTCAACTTTATGCATCCCCTAGAAAGCTAAGATCAAGATGGAGGAATTCTTATAGGGCCTGTGATATTGAGAATTCAATGAATGACAATGATTTTAAGGAAAATGAACATCGTTCGAAAGCTTACTTTGATAATTTTCCTAGTGAAAATAAATCAATTGGTTTGAATGATCTTATAGATAAAGGTTGATTATTTTATTTCTCTCACATTGTTTTTGTGTTTTTTTTTAGTGATTTTTGCTAGTTTCTCTCACCCCAGTCCAATGGCGGATAACGGTACTCCGTGAATTAAGTCAGTTCTTTCAGTTTCCCATAATAACTAATATCTGTATATATATCTGTGCAATTTCTTTGAATATCTTTTCCAATTCTCATTTGAAAATGGAGATTAATCCTGCAAAATTGAAAATGTATTTTCTCGGTCTGCCTCAGAATATGATTACAAAAATTTACTGTGCTAGATGTACAAGATTGAGATTGTTAATGAATCATGGAATTCCTGAAGATATTTGCTGGTTGATTGAAGCAAAAGTCCGATTATCAGGTGAGTCCTCTAACTCCTGCATTTCACACATGCTTGGAACAGGTAAAAGCACTTTTGCAAAGAAACGTCGTGCAAAACGACTGCAAGTTTGTCATCGATGTGCTAGATGGACTTGTAATACACAATGTTGTTCTTTAGGAATGGTATCTATAAATCGTAAAGATAAAATACAATTCATTAAGGATGGCCTGAGTAAGGAGTCTTTAGATAACCTTCTATTAACTCTTGAGACGCATCCTAGTGGAGATGTGCATCATGTAATTCATGATTTATGGCCACTATTTCATAAAGAACATGATCGACTTAGTCTTGGGAATCTGATTAAAAGAGACCCTGTTTGCCAGTTTTTAAGAAAACTAGATGGGAAGCCTATCCCCGACCCATAGAGGGTGTTTAAGTCGTTCTTGGACGTAAAACCAAGGGAAGATGTGAGCCACAATCACAACCACCTGTACATACACATGCTCTTTGTGTCTTTTGGTTTTATTATGGTGTTTTGTTGTTACTTATATTTGTTTCAGTGTCTTTCAGGTTTGTTAGTGTTCATTATTTCAGGTGATATCTTCTATACTCTATCTTTCTACCTTTAAACATTGAGAAGAATGTCTTCTTTTAGTTGGGGGGAGAGGGTAGTAGCTAAAAAAAAAAACTGTGTTTTCTATTTCATAAAGCATGTGCAAAATGGTTGTTATTAGGATGGCAGAGTAAAGGAGCTCTTTTGTTAAAGTGACTCTTGAGACGCATCTTAGTAACCATTCGTAACAAGGTCTATCATAATACTTCTTGAAATATTCAGATTTACAAACTCTTGCAATGTTATCACTTAAGTCTGCTCATATACTTATTTAGCATGTATTCTTAAACTTTAATTTACACACATATACTTCAACATATGATTGTGGGTTGCATATTGGATTATTATATTATTTATGTTTTTTTGTTAAAGGTAACAACTAAGGGAAAAAGATAATATATAATTAAAAAAAAAGAGAAAAAAAAGAGAGAAAAAGAAAAAAATAAATGATAATAATAAAAATATAGATAAGTTTGGTTTTGTAGCCTCCCCAACCTAAGCAATTAAGCCCGAAGGGGTGTTTTAACACCTAATACCCTAAAGTCAACTGACTTGGGAGCTATTGGCCCAACGCTTGTTACATGGGTTGAGGAGAAAAGCTTAAGGGAATCAAACATTGCACTATCTACATATTATTTTCTGCGACCCGAGCTACTAAGCTCGTAGGGGTGTCATAACACCTAATGCCCTAAGACCAACTGGTCTGGGAGTCATTAACTGAAAGCTCGTTACATGGGTTAAAGATGCATGATGTTTAAATTATATGTATATATATTAAAAAAAACAAAAAAAAGATAAAAATAATAATCTCAACCCAAAGAAGTTAACCTTAAACATTAGAACACAAATTTTGTTTTCTTTCAAGAAAAGCCCCATAATTATGTGTTGATATATTAAGCATAAAAGAAAGGTTTATGAATATGTTGTTAAGAGGTATTGAGCAGGTATATAAATCTAACAAGAGTTTGTTTATTTGGATAGAGTAATGAAAGTTAAATGATGAATACCTTGCTTTGTGAAATTTGCAAATTATTTTTCTATTTTAACGCTTTGATTACTAGGGACTAGTAATAAGCTAGTTGGGGGGTGTGATTAGTACTCAAAAGTGCATTTTTATCATGGTTTTATATCATCATTTTGCACTTAAAGTATCAATAACTCCTTAACTAAAGTACGTTTTATAATAATCTATCTAATAATATAAGATACCTTTAATTTGTGGTAAATGTCCATTTTAAATGCAGGCCTATCACATAAATGAAAGGATTGATTGATGACTTTAAGAACTTCAATTGCAAAGGCAAAGAGATGATCAAACTTAGAAAAGAGATGTCGGTGCAATCCAAACCGGAACACTGTTCGGTAATTGGGTCATATCTGGAGCTATAGATCTCAGATTTAGGTCTACTTTATATGGATGGAAAGGTAAGACATAGGCCTACAACTTTCATATGGAGCCCAAGATCTAAAAAGGCCATTTTCAAGTCCAAATTATTGCAACAACAAAGAAGCCCGAATCTGTCCTCCAGCCCGAGCACTGTTCAGTATTTTGGCCATATCTGGAGTTCTAGAAGTCGAAATGAGCTGAATGTTTTACACAAGAAAGCTGAGACAATTGCCTAGAACTTTCATGTTTTCAAGTGGCTCTAATTTTGACGTCATCAATGACGTTTTGGGCAGACAAGAGAAGATAAGGATTGTCACCAAGTCAAGGGTTGGTCATCTACTCATCAATTAGTCATCAAATCAATAGTTCCCAATTTTGGCCTATAAAATGAGGCATTTGCCATGCATTTAAGCATCTTAGTGTCCAGATCAAGATCATGCTCTTGTTTTCTCTCTTTGAATTCTTTATGTTTTGTTTTCATTAATATCAAGTTTATGCCTTTCATTTCCTTTCCTTTGCTTTGTTAACTCTTATCTTATTTATGTTCTTATTTTGTTTATCCATTTTTCTTTCTTCCATTATGTCTAGCTAAGTTAATTATGTCAAGGTGAAAAGGTTACACTAATGGTGTAAGAATAAGTATGGTATAAACTTAATATGGACTTTAATGTTTAATACTAATATGTTTTATATTTGTTATCTTGTTCACTCTTTAATACTTTGCTTGTTAGATGACTAATCTTGATTTATGTTGTATAACAATTGGTACAACAAATGTTTGACACTTTTATAGCCCATACTGTATGGTATAACCGATAACTGAGCTATGAAAGGAACTTGATTTGTTGTTAACATAAGTTATAATCATGAATGCTTGACGAAATTTACAAGTATTAGCATTAATTTAAAAAGATGACTAATGTAATCATGTTAACAATCTATAATCTGATTGGAACCTCCTTTATGTGTGGTTTCCAATTGAACAAGAAGAGTTTATACTATACTTGTTTGACATACCATTAGTGGAACCTCTAACCTTGATATTTTTTATTATCATTGTTAATCCTTTAATTTTCCATCTCAAAGTTCTTATCAATTTTTCTTTTTCTTCTTTATTGTTGTTGTTGTTGTTGTTGTTATTATTATTATTATTATTATTATTGTTGTTGTTGTTGTTGTTGTTGTTATTGTTATTGTTATTGTATTACTATTATTTATAATTTATACAATTAACCTCCCTGTGGTTCGACCCCGGTTTTGCCGGGTTATTTATTATTTTGACACTCCTGTACTTGGGAGAAGACATCAATCTCTTTGTCATGTCACATATCAAGTTTTTGGCATCATTGTCAAAGAAGTATATTCTTGCATAAATTATAATATTTATTTTATTTTCTCTTTTCACTTTTCTTTTATCTAAGTTTTATTTCTTGTGTTTTGTTTTATAAGAGTTTGGTCATATACATTAAGTGGTAGATTTTGTAGAGTATCCTCATCATTTTCATAAAAAATAGCCAATGAAAATAACCAGTCACTTCATAATAAGAATAATCGTATTAAAACACTTTGAGATCACATGAATCTCACAAGGACAAACGCACCCTTATATATAGTTCTCTCTTCTAATACATCTCACTTCAATTTTAAGCCAGACATTATTCAACTTGTATCTACTATTCATGAATTAGATCTAGAAAATTCATAATTGCACTTTAGAGAATTTGAAGAAGTTTGTAATACTTATAATTACTTAAATTGTAGTATGAATACTATCAAATTAAAGCTTTTTTTTCTTTAAAAGATAAAGCTAAAACATGACTATAAAATCTTAGGTCAGGATCCATTCGTGCTTGAGAATAAATACAAATTAATTTTTAAAGATGTTTTTTTTGTCTCATAGAACAAACTAATTCAAAAGACAAATCATCATTTGCACTTCAAAACCAAGAGAAACATTTTATCAATATTGGGATAGGTATTGAGACTTGCTTAATACTTTTTCTCATCATGATTTTAAAACATTGAGATTGGTTTCATATTTTTATGAAGGGTTAATACCTAAAGATAGATAAATTATTGAATTGATATGCATTAGAGCTTTTGAAGATAAAGACCCTAATGAAGCAATAGAGTACTTAGACTTGGTAGCTGAAAATGCAAAAAATTAAGACACCATAAGCACTTATGAGGCACCAAGTAAAATTCAACCTTATACATCTAATAGAGAAATGTACAACCTTAAGGAAGATCATGACCTTCAAGCTAAATTTGCATCTTTAGCTAGAAAAGTTGAGGCACTAGAATTGAAAAAAAATGGTCAATTAAAATATATTCAAGACATTGTGTGCTATATCTATGAAATCATTGAATACTCAACCGATGACTATCCAACTTTACCTTATTTTAAGGAATGTCTCCATAAACAAGTTCATGCTTTAAACAGTTTTCAAAAGCCCAATCGTAACCCATATTCACAAACATACAACTTTGGTTGGAGAAATCATTCAAATTTCAGTTGAAAGAGTGATAATAACAATATACAAACTTCACAGCCACCGTTTTAAGCATATTATAATTTTCAAAATTTTCATAAATATACACCTCTTTATGCTTGATCTCATAGAAAAAATGTTGAGAAAAGATTGTATATATTCGTTGTATCTTCTAATTCACTCATAAAAAAGATTTGTGTGAGAGCTTGAAAAATTTAAATTCATCTCCATAAAAAGAAGGAATATAAAATAGTTTGTAAGAGTTCAAATGTATCATTTGTTGTCACCACAACAAATCAACCGTAAACCTTCAAGTTTAATAATTTTAGAAAAGAATAATTGACATTATGTGTTATGTGCAAGCCAAATGATACAACCAATAGTGTGGACATTACATAAGGATAATGCACCCTGAAATGACATAAAAAGAATAAGATGTCAACCTGGAACTGAAATAATAAGTAAAATCAGACTTAGGAAATAGAACAAACATATAAAAGGCAACAAAGATTTAGGAATAGAATGATGTCACTAGGGCAAAGTCTTTTTCAAATAAAATCCAAGAAGAAAAAAAAGAAAAGGACGACTAGATAAAATCCATGAAGGCACACCCAATAAATCAGAAATGAAGAATGGAACAAATAAAAGATGTCAGAAAGAATACTCCTTTTTTCCTCTCCTGAATCAAAACAATCTATAAAAGAGTTTTGATATGCAAAGAACACACCTTCAAAATACATCGGGAATTTTCAATCGTGAATTTTTCTTATCTTGGGAAAAAATTACTGGATGAAAACGAAAAGTTAAAAAAAAGATCTTCAAATTGGTATTTTCTGTTGTTTGAAAGTCAATTTACGGATGCCATCTTTTGAGAAATAGGAGAACCTTTTTGTATAAATCAAAGGCTTTAATTAGAATTTAGAATAAAAAATGTTTAAAAGAAAAGTACTGAAAAGTTTTAAAATGTATACTTATCTTCTAAACAAGTTTTATCTTGTCCATATAACAGCTATGTCATAAGACCATTGCTGATCATATAGCACATAAACTTAGAGAAAAAATGGAGTACAAAAATTTAAGTGGATGCCGATCATGGTTCGAGATAAATATTTAAGCTCCATCACATATAAAGCATAGTTCAGAAGCCCTAATCATGCTTTTTTCTTGTTCTTTTCTTTTAGTTCCTTTTTCCTCTGATAAACTAATCATGTTTTTTATAAAAAAAATAATATAAATTAATATAATTTAACAGTTTAAAATTTTAAATTATAATGATTTCTTGATATAATATCAAAATTTTAATAATTAAATAGTTATAAATTTAATTTTTATGAATCTTTTTTGTTTCTTCTAATTACTAGCATAGGTTTATACAAGTTTGAAATCCAGAAAATATTCGTATTCTTCGACATTTTTCAGTTAACCCTTGCTTCTTTATATGTATATATTTGGTTGATTTTATTTTGATATGTTTTATTACTTCTAATTAATATGGCCGGTAGATTTCGAATCTAATAAACAAATAATGACCCCATTAAAGCAGCTGTTCCATTGTCAGCCACTGAATAAAGTGAATAGGCATCTGGTTCTACTTACCTGTTAAAGTGACGGAAGATGGTGACATGAATGCCCACGAAGAGGCATTCAAATGGGAGTGGATGGCAAAATGGTACTTTTCAGATTTATAATTCAGAATTGGCTCTCTAGTAGCATTTCTTCTTCATGAGATTTAAATTCAAGATTTCTCTACGTTTTTTTTTTTTTTATAGCCACCACAAGGTTAAACGTTATTCTCTGTTTAATATTTATGCATTGGAGCCATCTACATCAAAATTTAGGATTCAAGGCATATATTCTTTACAACAGTATGAGGGACTCCAGGATCCTGGAGGGATTTTTAAGTATGAAAAGGAATAAAAAAAGAAAAAGGCGTATAGTTAGGAATGTCAAATTGTAACAATCTCAAATGAAAAGAAGAGGTGCATATGCTTTATACGTGACAGAGGGAATGTGAATTTGCAGCAAAGTACTTTTCCTTGATTGGATCCAAAAACCACCATTCACACTGGTGAAAATTACTAAACAAGCATTCTCGTAAAAAAAAAAATATTTACAAATAAAAAAATATAATATTTACTTGATATATGTATTGTTTTTTTAACGCCCGAATATTATTACCTTGAAGGCGACCTTGCCTGTTAGATAATGATTAACAAATGTTATCGCCAATGTGACTGCGCTTGTCCTTAATTGATGGATTTTACCTAGGCTTATATGTTGGATAGACTTTCACGTAAAAAACACAAGTCTCCTGGGGAACAAAATATTCTCTATGTTTAAGTCAATAAAGTATAAGAGGGAAATAACATAGAAAGAAAAAGGTGTACTGAAGGTGAAGAGAAAGTGTATTTATGTACAATACGATAGTGATTGTATGGCCTAGAGTTGCATGCATAGAACTTGTGTGGCTTTGAATAATTCTGGCCTCTAACAGGGCTCTCAATAGAGTAGCTCTGAGAATGGCTGGCTTTGTATTGAGTTATTGTATGGGGAATTGGCTCTCGCTCTAGCTCTGAGAATGGCCGGCCGGTGACTTCCCATTCCTTAAACTTCTTCGATGAAGAAAAAGACGTATTTTGACAGAGAAGTTAGTGCTCATTGTTTTTTGTAGAGCTGGTAATTCTTATTGGCTAGCCTTGATGGCCATTAGTTGTTCTGCCATGTCGCTGTTATGCCAAGCCATCATTGTTGGTAATGCTGATGATAGTGACCTAAAAGATGGTGTTGTATGCGTGAAAAAAATAAATATTATGCACATGAAAAGTTGTGTTTTAATTCTTGAAATCCAAAAAAAATAAAATGTAAAAAGATATGTGACAGATAGGACTGGATAGTCTGGCTATTAGATACCACTGGGTGTCAGTGCAATATAAAATTCTAGCCATTTAGGTGAGAAAAAACCAGCACAAACAGGTAAATTATGGAAACTGGACGGTTTAGAAAATAGATTGAGTCTTTGTAAATTATGTGACTTTTTGCAATGTTTGGCAGACGCGTCTTACAAGAAATAAGACTTTGATTAACATGAAAAGAATTTACGAAACAAGTTCGGTGCCCAGAATAAATGATCTGTTTGGATAGAGTGAATCCAATTTTAGTAATTGATTACGACTCTTCAATCAGATCAAATTGGTTCACAAACATCACTACTTGATTTTGTAAGGTTACGTTTTTCTTGCTTTAGATAACAACGTAAGCCATCGATTTTGGCTCAAATTGTAAGTGATTTTGATTTTGATATTATTATTTTGGAATGAATTTGGTGGACATAAAGAAATTTTCTCATGAATACATTGGCATAGCTTGCTAAGATCCAGCTACATAATGACTTGATAAAGCTTGATGTATGAAAGACATATCCCATGACAGCATGACTCATTAAAAAAAAAAAGAAATATTCTCACTCAACTCACTCTCTCTCTCTCCCCCTTCGGAAAGGCAAGTACAATTGGCCTGGACAAGCACTCGCAATATAGATTAAATTAGATTCTTTTACTTTTTAATATTCTTCAAAATGAGGGTGACATCAAGATTGATCTTGAAAAGGTGGTCGGATCTGATTTCAATCTTCTATGGCAGTTAATTGGAGTCCATTAACGTATATTAAGTTACTAAAAAATACATCCTCCAATCACGTTGAGAGTTTCATATACAATTCAGATAACTCTATACACTGAGCGCAACTAGATTACGAGTAGGCTCAGAGTTTACTGAAGAAAAAATAAGATTCTTGTGTCCCTCAGGAGCCGACATTCTAATATTCTTGTGCTTTATATAACTTAAAATGGCATTTAAATCATGCATTGCGCCTGCTATTCAGCTCTCAACAAAGTTTTGTTAAGCCTTTCTTTCTCGGCTGTGAAGGAATTCTTCATTTATTATAAATACTGCTTCTATGGATAACAATAGATACCAGATTATGATGGAAGCTAGACGTGTTGTGTGCTGCAAATGTGGGCAACGATTATCATTATTGACTCAAAATTCCACTGGACTAAAGTGCCCAGTTTGCAATATAATGAATTCAGTTCCAACCTGTGAACGATCACGTAGCAAAGATTGCCGAATAGAAAAGCTATATATAAAGGCAAAGGAAAAGATATCAGGTCGTGATCTCTCGATTGGCAGCAAAAAGACACAGTCGTTGAATAAGATGCCCTCCCCTTTGGAAATTTCGCGGTCATCATCGGGGACAAGGACAGCAAGGAAGCGAGCACTGCTAATCGGAGTGACTTACAAAAGGAAGCACAAGCTTAAGGGGACTATCAATGATGTGAAGAGCATGAGAGAATTTTTGATCAACAAATTTCGATTTAAGGAGGAGAACATTCTGGTTCTTACAGGTATTTTTATGTAGATTAATATGGCTGTATGTAAGGCATGCTTGTAGTTTCCATGTTCTTAAGATCATTGTTCATTCTCTTGATTTCTGAGCTACACTTTTTCTCCTTTTTCTACTCTGCTGATAACATTCTTTCTGATGGGCGTAGGCTACCGGGTGGGATGGAATATAATTTATATATAATCTACCTGTGGGCTTCCTGTGAATATTATAGACTTCATGCTATAAAATTCATATTATAAAATTTACAATTGTTATCCGAATATATTCCTACTATAATTGTACTGTCTTTATAGGAATGAGAGAAAGGAAAAAACTAATTCTTTTGTTTTGATATTAACTAGACTGCGGCACTTTATAATTTAGAAATTTAAATTCTAAGCCTATTTGAACGTGACAAAATAGCTATTATTTTGCAATGTGAACTGCAGAACATGATACAACAAAGAAAAACATACTGCAATCCATGGAATGGCTCGTGAAGGACTGCCAGGCAGGTGACTCCCTCGTGTTCTACTTCTCCGGTCATGGCTTACGTCAACTAGAATTTGAAGGCGATGAGCGAGATGGGTTTGATGAAAATATTTGCCCTGTTGATTTCACGACAGAAGGTATGATCCGTGACAATGAAATCAATTCCCTCATAGTTTGGCCGCTGAAAAAGGATGTTACTCTTCATGCAATTGTCGATGCTTGTAGCAGTGGAACTATCCTTGATCTTGAATATGTCTTCAATAGGGAACAGTAAGCTTCATCCATTGTTCCACATGACACAGTTTTACCTTCTAAGACTTCTTGTCGTTGAATGAATATTAAAATTTCTTACTTGCAACAGAAAGAAATGGGAAGATAACAGCCCCCCATCTGGTAATGCAAGGAAACACACGGATGGTGGATTGGCAATTTCAGTCAGTGCTTGTCTGGATCATGAAAATGCTGCCGATACCTCTGTAAGATACGCAGTTGATTAATGTGATTATTTATCTGGCACTAGAGGAAATATTTGAATTAGCTCACTTGTCTGTATACATAAATTTTCAGGCATTCACAAAGACAATGAATGGTGCTATGACCTACCTTTTAATAGACATTCTGAAGAAATATCCTGGATTAACATATGGTGACCTACTTGACATGATGTATGAAGAGTTGAGCAAATCTAACGAAGGTGGATGCCTTCCTGCAAAATTCTTGAGAAAAATATTCAACGACCTGTTATCGCAGGTCAGCCTCTAATATGGAGTTGATATTTGGGCATAGAATTTGATAGAAAACTAGAACATATTTTCATGCATTACTTTCTCATGGTTATGCCTGATGTGTGCAGAGTCCTCAAATTTCATCTTCCCAACCATTCGATGTTTACAAGAGACATTTTATCTTGTAATAATAAATTACTTTAAAAATTGAGTAATTGGATCGTGAGAGCAAGAAAATAAGAAAAGTCTTCGGCACCTGCGAGTCTCCAATAATAAGTTCAATGCCGAAGCTCATCCGAAAACCATTTTGGACGTCCAGTTTAATTCTCTCAAAATAAGCAAGCGAATATAAACGTCTTCAACCTTCTTGACTGAGCTGAGAGGAGAAACTTCTGTTCATCAAACTTTTGGCTAGCAGCGAATATCTTTCGTGATTTGTTTGTTGTGACAAGACACTATGTAAGAGATGAGTCCCCAACATCCCAAAGTGAACCTTTTGTTCTACATCAACTTGTATTGGCTTTCCTGCAATGTTGTGGTGGAGTTTGGAAATGTTTTCCTTAATTTCTTACTTAAACACTAATAATTCCATGTCAAATGCTATTTATGCAAATTATCTTTCCTCTTATGAGTTTCTAATGTTTGTGGCTCCAAAGATGCGTAGGATCCTTATATATATATATATATATATATATAGACACACACAGGTGGGTTAATGATCGCCCATCCAAAAAAATAACATGATCTAATGGGTGGCTAGCTAGTTATGAATAGTGGATAGTTTTCATCATTTGTAAACTAGTTGATTACCAACTTGTTGTGTATTTATTGTTAAAAAATAATATGATGTAACTATTTGAATGATAAATTAACGAATAAAAATTAAATTATATTAGAAAATAATATAAATTATATTTTAAAACTTCACTTAATAATTTAAATTTATAGAATGAATCAATTTTTTTACATGATGTTATAACCTTCATGGTTAAAGGTTACAAGTTCAAATATCATTATTTTTATTTATGTGATAAAAATAAAGTATAAGACAATTGAAGTCTGTGTAAATTTTAAACTCAAATAACTTTTATTTAAGAGTGTGTGTTAGAGAATAATAGTTTTTCATCAATTGTAAATTAGTTGTTTACCCGCGCTTGTTGTGTATTTATTGTTAAAAAAATAATATAATGCAACTATTCGAATGATTAATTAACAAATAAAAATTAAGTTGTCTTAGAAAATAAAATAAATCATATTTTGAAACTTCACTAAATGGTTTAAACTTTTGAGTTAAATTGGTTCTTTAACATAATATCAAAGTCTTGATAATCAAGTGGTCACAAGTTCAAATTTTATCATTCTTATTTATTTGATAAAAATTAAGTATAAGGTAATGAGAGTCTGTACAAGTTTCAAATTTAAAGGACTTTCACTAAAAATAATATAAATTATATCTTGAGACAACAACTTAAATTTTTAGAATGAATTAGTTTTTTGATAAGTTGCAATAAAAGACAATCACAACATTCTAATTTAAGTTCAATTGTATTTCTATAAAATTTTTTTTGTCTAGAATGATTTAGTGAACATGATAATAAAGCTATTCATTTCTAAAGTAAATGTTGCAAATATATGTAATAAAATAAAACATTAATCGATAATTAATTTATTAACAATATTATAAAATGGGCTAATAGTTTTTTTAAAGGATGTAGAGATGAAAAATTAAGGAATAGGCCAATAAGTAATCAAAGATATACAACATATTTGAAACCTTCTCAATTAAATTTAATTAAGAAGTTGTAACAAAATATTATTCTAGAATCATATAAAGAGTTAAAAATTCAATTTCAAATAAAATTTAATCATTAAGAATAGTATGACAGTAAACTAGAAATCAACCTATATATTTCAAAATATTATTATTAATATTAAAATTGATTTGATATATTTTAACTGAGAAATTATTATTATTAAAACTAGTTTTTTCAAAATATTTATCTATCCTTTTTTCCTCTTAAAAGACCTTGACAAGAATAAGATGAAAAAGTGATGATGAGAATATATAAAATAAATTATATATATATATATATATATATTAAAATTCAACTATATAATTAAATTAAATTATAATAAAGAATTGATTCACTACCACAATCTTTAGATTTACCGATAGAATTTTTAATTAGTATTTGCACTATTTTTCTATTAGTAATTAATTTACCAATGAAATCACCAACATGAATACTCCATTGGTGAATCTATCGTAGGTAATTTTTTTATTTATCAATAAATATTTTAGTAATAAAAAATATTATTATCGATGGATTTACTAATAGAAAAAGTGAACAAAAAAAAATTACCCGCTTCATTCCATCGGTAAATCTCTCGGCAAAATATTGTATGTAATTCTGTCAGTAATTATTTAATACTATTCAAAAAAATATTTTTTACAAAACTTTAAAATAATTAAATTAATATAAATCAACACTCTATAATAATCAAAATGCTTGAAAAATAGAAGAAGAAAACCAACTCAAACAAATTTGCAACAAAAACATTTAACTAAAAAAATTAATATGAAAAAAATTAAAAATCCTATATATAAATTAACTAAAATTTGATCTCATATGAAAAAAATAATCCTACAACAACATTCATACAATTATTAAGAACCAAACAAATTAAAAATAAAATAAAAAATAAATATAGTGAAAAAAAATCTTACCTTAATGTAGTTGCATGGAAAGTTAAAAAGAGGAAATAAAAAAAAATAAAAAGTAGTTAAAAAAACTACGAAGAAAGGAAAAGAAGACATACCTAAGCATGGAGAAGAAGCAAAGGAGTTGAAGAGAGAAGAGAAGAAAAAAAAAATTGATATCGATGTTTTTTACATATGAGAAAGAAGAAAAAGAAGAAAAAAGGAATGGTCTGTTATGAAATTAAGAATTCTAGACTTTTTATTGTGGTGTTTTACTGACAAATAATTAAATATTAATATTTTCAATCATTTTATTGGTAATTCTATCTGTAATATTTAATTTATTTTTTAATTTAATAAAAAAATTTCAAAACCGCTAAATATCACCGACGACTTTTAAATCCATTGGTGATTTCATCTGCAATATTTAATTTATATTTTAATGTAATCTATTTTTTTCAAAAATTTATCAAATAACACTAATAACTTTTCAATTTATTAATGATTTTGTCTATAAAAAATAGTAACTAATAGTGCAATTAGAAAGTGAATGGTTCAACAACTCTTTGAAAAATATTAACGAAATGTTTCGCTAGTAATTATTTTTGAAATTAACACAATGAACAGTGTTCACAGTTTAACAAGCATTATGTTCCGTTGATAGTTCTATTGGTAAAATCATTATGTCATTGTTTTTTTTTGCTTTGTTTTAAGTATTTTGTATCCCATTGTAATTCTCTTAATATATATTAAGGGAATATTATTGTCAGTAAATTTTCAATTAAAATATTTTCTTGGTATTTTTATTTATATTTATCAATTTTTTGATAGTGATTTTTTATATCTAGACAAGAATAGCAAAAGAAATATTTTGATATAATTGTTAAGTTGTTGGAAAACTAACATTTTTTAAATGTAAAAATAATTATGTTTAAGAAGTAGATGCAGTAGGAATGCTAATAACCCCTTTCTCTCGCGCACACAAATTATTTTTTTAGACTAAGCTATTGCATAAAATTAAAAATCAGATTCAGATTCTTGTAAAATTATTAACTTGGTTGATCAATATGACTTCAAATGTTAAATGGTTATATGTCAAGTATCAAAATTTACAATCCATTGCCATCTCCAACCTTGCGACAATATGTTTCCTAGTTTCAATCAACTTCAGCGACACAATCAACTGAAGGAAGAAGCGCTCAATAAAGAATGGGTGCACGAATAGACTCAAAATCATGTTGAAATACCATTACAATTTGCAAGATTCAACTTTCTTCTCTATATTGATAAGAGAGTTTCAAAATAATTCACTTCTCAGCATGAATGTCTGAAATCAATTGTTTTTAATTCTATTATTTGCTCCGAAAAAACCTATATTGATGATAGCAAACAAATTTGTTCCTGTATCCATGGATCATAAGTGTTTCAATGGGAAAGTCAATCGTTTTTTTATATGCGGTCCATTGCCTGATACTTTTATACAAGCAACCCCATTATGGGTTTCACTTCTAAGATTTCCACTCCAGGAAAAAGAGGATGCTCCTTAAGCATTCACTGCAGGTCCAACCTGAGATATCAAGCTCTAATATCAATTTATGTGGAAAGATATTGTCAAATGCATCCAAAAACCTAGATTGATGGTAGAGGACAAATTTATTCCTATATCCATTAGATCATATCCCCTTAATTAGAAACCCAATGATCTTTTTTATGTGTATGATCTGTTTTATGTGCAGACCATCTCAATGTGAATTCCTAGTATTTTCATGCAGGTCATTCCATCATGGAATTAATCCACAATCAAGATTTTCACTTTAAGAGGTAGAGGATGCTCCTGCAGCTTTTTAGTGGAGATGTGCGCTGAAGTGTTAATTTTTAGAACTTTAATTTGCCTGTTAATTATTGCTATAAACATTTACCATCATGCAACTAGTTTTCTTCCTAAAAATGAAAAAAAATAAAAAATTGGGCAATCAAAACAATATTTAACAAATACAGTAAATTCATACTTGATTATTTTGACTAGGTAAATATTTTCAAGCTAACTACGGTGACATTGCCAATTATATAAAAATAATATAAAAGATACTTTGAACCAACAAAAATCAAATGAAAAACTAGAAAGTCAACAATCAAGTTGAAGACTTGCATGGTCAGCTTTTCAGAATTTTTATTTGTTTATTGCTAGTAAAATTTTCTTCAATATTTCAACTAAATTATGATAGGAAGAAACACTAGTAGCCTTCTTTGTTAGGATATTGTCATTAATAGACAACAACTTATATAATCTACCCTAAAAAGTAGGGTTGCTACTATCAAAAGTTTACAATAATAGTTATACCAACCATTGATAAAAATGGTACAACCCATGTGTTGCCACTATTAGTGTCACAAATCATATCATGATTTGTAGATCTTGTCTTACCATTGATGCCTATAAATAAAGACATTATTTAAGAGCAAAATAAATATATTTGTTTTAGTGGGTATAATCCTTCTCCTTCATATATTTGTTTTGTGTTCTTTCTCTATATTTAATATTGACTCTCCCGTAGATGTAGGTGATTTGTTGAACCACGTTAGATATTGTGGCAGAGTGTTTAGCCTCTCATGAACAAATATCAGCACATCACCGATCCGAAATCCCTAACATCCTTTGCCTTTGTTTTCCATTATATTGCCTTCCTTTTAATATTGTTTCCCTTCTCTCCCTCCATTATCTCCTTTACAAGTTTCTTCATTTCATATCTTTTCATGTTTGTTTTCTATCTTCATTTTGAAACCCCACTTAGCACAAGCAAACCAATAGTTGATTCACTATTCACAGAAACATGACCAACATACAACTAGGACAATGCCACAAATAACGTCCAATGTTGAATTCTACCCCATGTGACTTGAAAACCTTCTCATGGAAGGATGCTTCAAGGCTTGGTCTTGAGAACACTAGCTTAGTAGCAAGTCTCTAACCTTTTTTTAGATAAAAATTCAATTGACAACATAGTAGCTCCCACTACAACAAGATTAGACCTTATTTATTATCCATAAGAAAGCTATTTTTTTCTATTAACTAGTCCATATTCAAATTCAATCCTTTTATAGGGGGTTATTATAGTGATGCTACCAAAATTTACATACACCATAGAGTTTGGTTCTTTTGAATCAAGCCATTCAATGCACTCAAGTTGTTCTAAAAAATTTCAACCAATATTTTTCAGATTATATTTTGGAATTTCATTAACAAGCAACTTGGCAGTATCAACAGTGTAAATTGGAAGAAACATTAATGATAGAGCATGCAAAACATCTTGTTTGAAGGAACTAAAGGTGTTAATAATAACAACAAAAACTTTTAAGGAAAGTCAAATTCATTTATTTATTTTCAAGGTTAAAATTTCATTAAAAAATATTTTTTAATAAAAATATTTTAACATCAAACATAGTTGAAGTTAAGGGAGTAGGAGTATTAGAAAATATTATGGAGGCTGTAATGTATTGTGTGCAACTCTCCTCTTATGTAACATATATATATATATATATATAGTTGTACGTGATACTAACAATGTAGTATATACTACACATGATCAGAAACCTATATAAGGTCAATACAAGATGAATATATATACATAATAACATTCTATAATATGCCCCCTTAAGCTGAAAGAGTAGAATCCACATGAAGCTTGGATTAAAAATAAGTGAAGGAAGTATGATGTTTGGTAAGCACATCAACAAGTTGATCTTGGGAAGAAAAGAACTGAATCACAATTTCCTTTCTAGTAATGCGATCACGAACAAAGTGATAATCAACTTCAACATGCTTAATGCAAGTATGAAAGATATTATGAACATACAAGTAGGTAGCACCCAAATTATCACACTAAAGGATAGTTATAGGATTAGAGAAAAAATGAAGATCTAATAGCAGAGCCCAAATCCATAAAATCATTACAGTACCATCCACAAAAGCCTTATATTCTGCTTCAATCGGTGAACAAGCCACTGTGTATTTTTTTCTAGACTTCCAAGAAATAGGTGTGCTGCCAAGAAATACAAAGTAGCCACGAGTGAACTTTTTGTCATCAAAACTACCAACCCAATTAACATTTATAAACTATGCAAGGAAAAAGAGGACCCCCGACTGATGTGTAAACTATAAGATATCATTTCTTAAAGGTGTTGGACAATTCTTTTAACAAGAGACCAATGCCCATTGACAGGCGAGTGCATAAATTGATATATTTTATTTACAGCATAATAGATATCCGGATGAGTAAAAGTGAGATACTACAAAGCATCAAAATCTATCAATAACGGGTATGATTAGAGTATAAAATATTCGAGGTCAGCAATAGTTTAGACGAGGATGAAGCAAGCATGTCAACAGCTTTACACAAAACATACTAGCTCGCTGAATAATATCGAGAGTATATTTATGTTGTGAGAGCATAAGTCTTATGACAGTTTTAGTGACTTCAATCCCCAAGAAATAATGCATAAAGCCTAAATCCTTGATTTTTACATATTCAAAAGAGCTTCCATCAGCGCCTCTCTCTTTTTCTCATGGATTCTACTATAGCTCAATCTTCCTCTCTTCTTACAGTAAACATGTTAGCTGAAGCACTTCCTGTTCTCCTTGCTAATTCTTTACTTATACAACTGACACGACAAAGAGATTGATGTCTTCTCCCAAGTGCAGGAGTGTCGAAGTAATAAATAACCCGGCAAGACCGGGGTCGAACCACAGGGAGGTTATTGTACAAATTATAAATAACAACAATTCCACAACAACAATAATAACAATAACAATAATAATAATAATAATAATAGTACTAGTAGTAGTGGTAGTAGTAGTAATAATAGCAACAATAATAAAGAGAAAGAAGAAGATGAGAACTTTGAGATGAAATATTAAAGCAAGGATTAAACAATGATAATAACAAATGTCAAGGTTAGAGGTTCCACTAATGGTATTTCAAACAAGTATAGTATAAACCCTTATTGTTCTATTGGAAACCACACATAAAGAAGGTTCCAATCAGATTATAGATTGTTAACATGATTACATTAGTCATCTTATTCAATTAATGCTAATAC
>SRLM01000513.1:424677-439404 GCA_015708895.1 Populus ilicifolia | reverse complement strand
TGCATTTAAAATGGACATTTACCACAAATTAAAGGTATCTTATATTATTAGATAGATTATTATAAAACGTACTTTAGTTAAGGAGTTATTGATACTTTAAGTGCAAAATGATGATATAAAACCATGATAAAAATGCACTTTTGAGTACTAATCAACAACCTACATTAGGTTTTTCAATAGCTCCTCCACTCGAATTTTTTATGTTTGCACCTATTCCTTCTCTTGAATGTAACTTTCCTCTAACAATGGTAGCAATACCTTCCTCTGCAGCAACTGTTTCAGTACTACCTAGACTCCCCTCTACAGTGTCAATTGTTCCTAACACTCATTTTTATGGTGCTGTCGTAGTCCTTCTCTCAAATACTCATCAGGTTATCCTTGAAATTGACCACCAACAACTATTTATACTAGAGAATGCAAATGAAACCATATTTTTTTAGTCAAGGTGTGTGTGCTTTTGTTGATGGATCCTATCCTTTTCCTGTACTCTATATTACTACCATTGATAAAACAACTTCTTGTATAAACCCATTCTTTCTCTCATGGAAGCAATAAGACCAATTAATTATGAGTAAACTCCTTTCTTTTTTATCTACTGAAATCTCATATCTTGTGGTTGATTGTGACACATCTCATAGCATATGGCAGACACTTGAAAAACTCTTTGCTTCACCATCACATTACATGGTTCCTTTTTGGATTTACATTATGGAGATAATTTAGTTAGGACTTATCTGCAGCAAGCTAAGGTACTCTTTGATGAGTTGGTTGTTGTTGGTTAGCCTTTTTCCGTAGAGGATTTTAATCTTTATGTATTTTGAAGCTTGTACAATGAATTCAAAGACTTAGTGACTAGTTTGTCTACTGATTGATACTTAAAATTGTATTTTTATCAAGGTTTTATATCATTATTTTGCACTTGAAGTATCAATAACTCCTTAACTAAAGCATGTTTTATAATAATATACCTAATAATATAAGATACCTTTAATTTATGGTACATGTTTTTTTTAAATGTAGGCCTATCACATAAATGAAAGGATTGATTGATGAATTTAAGAACTGAAATTGAAAGGATAAAGAGATGGCCAAACTTAGAAAAGAGATGTCGATGCAGTCCAAACCGGAACACCGTTTAGTAATTGGATCAGATCTAAAGCTGTAGATCTCAGATTTAGGTCTACTTTATATGGATGGAAAGGTAAGACATAGACCTACAACTTTTATATGGAGCCTAAGATCTAAAAAGGTTATTTTTAAGTTCAAATTGGAACAACAACAAAAAAGTCCAAATTTGTCCTTTAGCCCAAACACTGTTCAGTATTTTGGCCATGTGTGGAGTTCTAGAAGTTGAAATGATCTGAATTTTTTACATAAGAAATCTGAGATAATTTTCTACAACTTTTATGTTTTTAAGTGGTTTCAATTTTGACGTTATCAATGACATTTTGGGCAGAAAAAAAAAAGATAAGGATTGTCACTAAGTTAAGAGTTGGTCACCTACTCATCAATTAGTCATTAAATCAATAGTTTTCAACTTTGGCCTCTGAAAGGAGGCATTTGTCATGCATTAAGGCATCTTGGTTTTCAGATCAAGATCATACTCTTGCTTTCTCTCTTTGTATTTTTTGTAATGTTTATACTTTGTTTTTATTAATATCAAGTTTATGCCTTTCATTTACTTAATTAACTTTTATCTTATTTATGTTTTTATTTTGTTTATTTATTTTTCTTTCTTTCATTATGTCTAGCTAAGTTTATTATGTTAAGGTAAAAAGTTTGCACTAATAGTATAAGAATAAGTATAGTCTAAACTTAATATAGACTTTAATATTTGATAGGAACATGTTTTGTATTTGTTATCTTGTTCACTCTTTAATACTTTGCTTGTTAAATGACTAATCTTGATTTATATTGTATAACACTTGGTACAACAAATGCTTGGCACTTTCATAACTCATACTGTATGGTATAACCGACACCTGAGCTATGAAAGGAACTTGATTTGTTGTTAACATAAGTTATAATTATGAATGCTTGATGAGATTTACAAGTATTAGTATTAATCGAATAAGATGATTAATGTAATCATGTTAACAATCTATACTCAGATTGCAACCTCCTTTGTGTGTGGTTTCTAATTGAATAATAAAACTTTATACTATATTTGTTTGACATACTATTAGTGGAACCTCTAATCTTGACATTTGCTATTATCATTATTTAATCCTTACATTAATATTTCATCTCAAAGTTATCGTCATCATCTTCTTCTTCTTCTCCTTCTTTTTCTTTATTATTATTATTATTATTATTATTATTACTACTACTATTACTACTACTATTACTGCTACTACTACAATTGTTGTTATTATTGTTGTTATTGTTATTATTGTTATTATTGTCATCTAGAATTTATACAATTAACCTCCCTGTGATTCGATCCTGGTCTTGCAAGTTATTTATAACTTCGACACTCCTACACTTGAGAGAAGACATTAATCTTTTAGTCATGTCATCTATATAAGCAGAACCCTTATCATACTCTGATCTTCACAGTTACCTGTTTACTATGAATACTTAAATAAGAGCTCCCTTCAATCCACTATTGGCTCTCCTATGACAACACATTTGCTTCCAACACCTTCACATTCTATAGCTTCAGCATTCTCAATTCAGCGTGGTGGTTTTGGTGATCCTTTTAGCCATTCCTACCGTAAGCGTGGGCAACATCGAGGTGGATGGAGATAACCATAGCACTTCTGGATCTAGTTGGCAACAGATATCAAGGTCTAGTTTTCATCATGGTTCTAGTGAGTCTAGTACTAGTTGGCAACAGCATTCCCGTGGAGTTCCAAACTCCAACTAAAATTTTTGAAATGTTAAATGTCAATTATATTATAGTTTTGGGCATTCAATCAGATACTGTTCTCAATTTACCTCACAACATTTGTAGGATACTACTAATTTGGCATTTCAAAATCCTTAATTCTCCTCTACATGTTGGCTCCTTAATATAGGCGCTAATCAACATGTGACATCGGATCTTGCTAATATAATGAGTTTAGAGCTCTATTTTGATAGTGATCAATTAATTACATGTCAGTGATAGTAAGGGATTTGTTATATCCATATTGCTTAATCTAAGCTTTGATGCCAAGTTAAAGTTAAGGGAGAAGGGGTATTGAAAAATATTATGGAGAGTGTAATGTATTATGTGCAGCACTCCCTTTTATATATATAACATTTTATAATAAACATTAACGTTATTATGGTACATGAAAAATTGATCGCAAAAACCCTTTGGTTGTAGTATGTTGTAGCTTTAATTTTGCAAGATTACAAGATTTTTATATTGCTTTCTATCACCTGTCTTAATAGCAGGCATGATAGCTTTTAGACTTTTAGAGAGGATATAAATAAAGAGGGGGTTTTTTAACTACAACTACTCAGGCTTGAGCTCGAGCTGAGGCATGGAGCATGGGTCACAAATTTTTTCCTTATAAATATTTTGTGCTTACATGTTTTGAGGTCGGGTTTGGATTGGATGTAAAATAATTATTTGGTTCTAAGAAAAATAAATTTTCTCCTAGCACATGAATAAAAACTTTAATTTTTCTTTAGCTTGAATAATTTTTATATGTACAAAAATTATAAAATTTTAATGTGAAAAATTATCAAGTTAATTTTATTTTATGATGGTTAATTAAAGCCAATAAATAAAATGAATTCATTCTTTCAATTATCATAATTAATTTTAAGCGGTTTAGGTTTTAAAATCCAAGGATGTTGAAGGAAGAGTTACAAAATTCTTAGACACTTTTTCACCTCAATTTTCTAGATTACCTGTATGAGATTTAAGCTCCATTTTTCTATTTGTTTTTTCTTGTATTCTAAAGTTTAAATTTTGTTATTGTAAAGAGTTAGTTATGTTTTATTAGAGTTTGTAAACCTTTAGTAGTATAACTAAATAATATGATATTGTTTGAATCTTGAGATATTAATTACAGTCATTTTAATTATACGTAAAAAGAAATAATAAAATTTTAAGGATAAATAATTAATTCTTGACAATAATGCAGTTTTATATAAACATGATTCTAAAGGCTTTTATATTAATTTTAGTACCTTACATCTATATTGTTTTTAGATTAAGTATAATAATTGTTTTTATCTCTGATAGTTTGCATGCTAGAATTGAAGTGTTATTTTACATATTAAATTATATACTTAGTATGTTTATCAGGATTTTATTTTAAACCCTATTTTAAGTTTATACTCTTTTACTTTTTTATATTAAATTCAATGCAATATAAATTAAACTCTCCCCGGATAGCATTAGATACTAGACTATGATGGAAGCTAGATGGGCTGTATACAGTAAATACAGGCAACAAATATCATTATTGACACCAAGTTCCACTGGTGTTATGTGCCCAATTTGCAATATAATGAATCCAGCTCCAACCTATGAACGATCTGGCAGCGAAGACCAGGGAAAAGATTGCCGAATCGAGAATTTAATTGCAATGGAAAAGGAAAAGATATCAGGCCATGATCTCTTGATTGGTAGCAAAAAACCCAACTTGTTGAATATGATGCGCTCCCCTTTGGAAATTTCGCGGTCGTGATCAAGGACAAGGCCAGCAAAGAAGCGAGCACTGCTTATCGGAGTGACCTACAAAAGGAAGAACAAGCTTAAGGGTCCTATCAATGATTTGAAGAGCATGAGAGAATTGCTGATCAACAATTCTCTAATAATTGCAAAAAATATTCCTTCTTATGCGCGTAGGCTGGTGGATGGGCAGAAATAGTTTATGTATAATCTACCTGTGGGCTTCTCTGAATACCATGCATGTTATAAAATGCATATTGTATAACTATAAAATTTACAATTGTTATCCGAATATAGGTCCCAGCAATTCCTCAGTAATAAATGTTTTTTTTTTATTCGGGTGAGAAAGTATCATACAATTAATTGTTATTACTTGTTCTTATTGATAATTTTCGGCTGCTTTAAATAAAGCAAAACGTGTATAACAAACTGAAATAAAGAGAAACTGGTAGTTCATAATTTGAGATTAACCCATGTAAAAAAAATATTACATGTAGGTAACACAAAGCATTTCTAACAGTATTAAAGTAGTGTAACAAACTGAAATAAAAATGATGAAAAATTCGTAAATGTAAATAACCCAGTCCTGTAGGTGACCCAGTCCCCCAGCATAATCTTTTCATTCTTCACGTGATCATAAGTTCTCTTCTGTATGCATGCCGCATGCATGCGTTTTTCATTATAAATAACATTGCTATCATTATAATTATGAATAAAAGACCGTAAAGTGAAGAGTATTCGAAAGTTCGAAAACACATGTTGAAGAAGAGTAAAAGAGTAATTGGTTTTACAGTGGAGCAAGACGTAATTTACTTTGGCTTGTAACAGTGCTATACTTTTGATACCTTGATTTCTTTATTCACTCAACTTTTTTTTTAATTAAATCATTTGATGTTAAATTAGTTTGAGATTGTTTTTGATGATTTGCTTTGCTTTCTTGATAAGGGGCTATTAGGATATTGAGGAAAAAATAAATCTAACACAGTTTATGATTGATTTGACAAAATAAAATTTAATTTTAATGTTTCAAAGAAATTAAAACTTTAAAGATTGAATTTCCAACTACAACAAATATTCTCCTTTTATTACAAAATTAAAACTTTAAAGATTGAATTTCCAACTACAACTTTAAAGAAGTCTTAAATAAAAAAATAATGTCTCAACTATTTCTGTATGACTTTATACAAAATAAAAGAATAAATACATGAGATGTATGTTTAGAATATATGGTTGAAGACTAAACCAAATGATTAATTCTAAAATTAGTTTATTCATATTTGTTATCTAAATATTAGAGTTTATGGTTATTCCAATGTAACTATCCTGAAACAATGTTGGAAAGGTTCAGCATAGATAATGCAAAACTAACAAGTATATATTTAATGAATCATTTTAAATTTTTTATTGTATAGTGCTTGAAAATATATGATAAAGTGAAAGATATATCAGAAGTCCCTTATATTAGTGCAATGGGGTGTTTAATATATGTTATGGTTTGTATAAAACTAGATTTAGCACACGCAATTAGTGTGGTGAGCTCAAATCTAGGATGATAACATTGGGATACAGTCAATTGAATTTTCATATAATTTAGAGATACTACAAAATATGGTATCATATTTAACAAACAACAAAGTGATCCTTCAATTGTGGGATGTATAGATGTAAACCATATAAGGGGCAGGGCTCAGATGACAAGAGATCTACCATAGGTTATGTATTTAATCTGGTAAGGGAGCCTATTTGTTGGAAGTTTATGGTTCAATCTCTAGTTGCACTATTTAATACTGATTCAAAATATATGGTAGTGTCTAAGACTGTCAAGGAAGCCTTGTGGCTTATAGGTTTTGTCAAAAAGTTGGGTGTTAAACGGGTTGGAGTTAGGTTGCATTGTGATAGTTAGAATGCCATTTACTTATAAAATTACCAAGTTTATCATTCAAGAACTAAGCATGTAAATGTGTGGTTTCATTGGATCAAGTAATTGTTTTTTTTTATGAATTATTGCTTAGGTTCACACTTCTAAAAATATAGATATGTTGATAAAGCCTATTACCATGGATAAGTTCAAGCATTGCTTGAGCTTGATTAATGCCTCCAAATTCTATATGGGAGATGTCCCAACCTATTGTACCAAGTGGAGTTTTTCTTACTTTTTATCTTAAAGGGTAGATATTTATCACGAGAGAGATTGTTGTAGTTTGTGACTCATAGACAGATACCAAAGCAAACGATTAAGATTTCTTTGGTGATTAGGATTTCTTAGGAGATTTGGGATCTCCTATAAATACATATGATGTAATTTTATTTTAATTTAATAAAAAAATAAAAGCTTTTCCACTTCTGAATTATAGGCATATCACCAAACCATATTAGATTTTGTATTCCTTTTAATTTCTCTCCTATTACAATATTCATTTGTAGGTGTTGCATGTTCTTCACAATAACATTAATAAGCATAAATTGAATTTTAGATCGAAAACATGAATCTTTATTGTTACATCTTAAATCATCATGGATGCAAGTATTTAGATGCTTCAATGGAAAAGGTATACATGTCACACCATGTCATTTTTTTATAAAAACAATTTCCCATATCAATTAACTTGATTATCGTATTCCACCTTTGTATATGTCATGCATCTACCGCTTCTCTACAAATTCCAATAATATGTTAAAGTAACATGTTCAGTATCTTTATACTTTCACTAATGCTAACTCACCAAGTTCTTTGTCTTAAACTTATCATTCTACATAATTAGAAAGTGAACCAATAGTTATAGTAGTCGAATCTTTTTCAATAATTGATTGGTCTATTGAACTAATAGCTTCATATGAACCTCATATTTCCCAAAAAACTTACAGCATGGTCATCCATTCTAAGAATAATATTAAATGACCAAAAAAGCTTTTTTATGGCTCTATTAATTAGATATGTTTTTCCACGTGCTTTGTTTGCTCCAGTTAAAACTTCTTTAGAATAAACTAACATGTTACACTAAAGCCTCTAGATATTGAGAGTGGCAAACTGCTATGAATGTTGAATTTAATGCACTTTTTTCAAATGGTACTTAGACTTTTATTCCACCCAAACCTCACTTTAATTTTATTGGTTGTAAATGGGTCTATCATATCAAAAAAACGAGTTGATGGCATCGTTGAATGCTATAGATCAAAACTGGTAGCCAAGGGCTTCCACTAGCAATAAGGACTTGATTTCATAGAAACCTTCAGTTTAGTTATTAAACAAACAATAGTACAAATAATACTCACCATAAATGTCTTTTTTGGCTTGCCAATCTTCAATTTGATGTCAAAATACATTTCTTTATAACAGTTTAGAAGATTTTTTATACTCCAGCCACCTGGCTATCACTACCCTCAATTTCCACACCATGCATGTTTATCACCTTCGTCACTCCTTATGTAGTCTTCATTAAGCTCCTTGTGAATGGTTCTCTCAACTAATATATAAGTTAGTTACATATAGTTTTACTTGTGTTGATAACAAGTATATAAAGAATTGAATCTATTAATGTTAACTATAAATAAAAAAAAAATAAAGAACAGAGAACTTACCATAAAGAACAAAGAGCATAATTTTTTTCTTAAAGTTATCGTCATCCCTTAACTTTATTTATAGATGAAATCAACCACTATAAGATAAAAACTACAACAACCATAATCTTTTTATTCTAAGGAGTTAAATAACTAGCTATACTTATCCTAGATAAGTTTAAATCTAAAAAGGTAAAACAAAATAAACATCAAGATAATGATGTTACAAACAAAAAGATAATAACAAAAGGATAAACTACGATTGATGATTAGTACTTAAAAGTATATTTTTATAAAGGTTTTATATTATCATTTTGCACCTGAAGTATCAATAATTCCTTAACTAAAGCATGTTTTATAATAATATATCTAATATTATAAGATACCTTTAATTTATGGTAAATGTTCATTTTATATATAGGCCTATCACATAAATAAAAGGATTGATTGATGAGTTTAAGAACTGAAATTGAAAAGACAAAAAGATAGCCAAACTTAAAAAAAAAAAGATGTTAGTGCAATCCAAACCGAAACACTGTTCAGTAATTGAGTCATATCTGAAGTTGTAGATCTTGATTTAAGTCTACTTTATATGGATGGAAAGGTAAGACATAGGCTTATAACTTTAGAGCCTAAAATTTAAAAAGGTCATTTTCAAGTCCAAATTGTAACAACAACAAAAAAGTCTGAATCTATCCTACAGCTTGAATATTGTTCAGTGTTTGGCCTATATCTGGAGTTCTAGAAGTCCAAATGACCTCATTTTCTTTTTCTGAAAAGCTGAGATAATTTCCTACAACTTTTGTGTTTTTTAGTGGTTTCAATTATAACATTATCAATGATGTTTTAGGTAGACAAGAGAAGATAAGGATTGTCACCAAGTCAAGAGTTAGTCACTCACTCATCAATTAGTTATTAAATCAATAGTTCCTAATTTTGGCCTATAAAAGAAGGCATTTGTCATGCATTTAGGCATCTTGGTCTCCAGATCAAAATCATGCTCTTGTTTTCTCTTTTTGTATTTTTATAATGCTTAAGTTTTGTTTTCATTAATATCTTGTTCATGCCTTTGATTTCCTTTCCTTTACTTAGTTAAGTTTTATCTTATTTAAATTCTTATTTTATTTATTTTTTTATTTTTATTATGTTTAGTTAAGTTTATTATATCAAGGTGAAAAGTTTATATTAATGGTGTAAGGATAAGTGTAGTGTAAACTTAACTTGGACTTTAATGTTTGATACTAACATGTTTTATATTTGTTATCTTGTTCACTCTTTAATACTTTAATTGTTAAATAACTAATCTAGATTTATATTGTATAACACTTGGTATAACAAATTCTTATTACTTTTATAGCTCATACTATATGGTATAACCGACACTTGAGCTATGAAAGAAACTTGATTTATTATTAACATAAGTTATAATCATGAATTCCTGACGAGATTTACAAGTGTTAGCATTAATCAAATAAGATAACTAATGTAATCATGTTAACAATTTATAATCTAATTGAAATCTCCTTTGTGTGTGGTTTTCAATTGAATAATAAGAGTTTATACTATACTTGTTTGACATACCATTAGTGAATTCTCTAACCTTGACATTTATTATTATCATTGTTTGATCATTATGTTAATCTTTTATCTCAAAGTTCTCATTAACTTCTTCTTTTTTATATATATATTATTATTATTATGATTATTATTATTATTATTACTACTACTACTACTACTATTGTTATTGTTATTGTTGTTATATTATTATTATTATTATTATTATTATTATTATCTATAATTTATACAATTAACCTCTTTATGGTTCGACCCTAGTCTTGCTGGGTTTTTTGTTATTTTGACACTCCTGCACTTAAGAGAAGACATCAATCTTTTGGTCGTGTCAGTTGACTAACATAAATTTAGCTTTTGTGCTATAACTTCAACCCTTTTTCTTGGTTCTAAAGCTACACATTCATATCTTTATCTAAAGGCTTGGTAAACAGGTTTGCTGGTTATTCTTTGAGGTGTAGTATATTAGCTCTAATTCACTTTTTTGTTAAAACTTTTTGATAGCATGGAACTTGATCTTCATATATGATTAGTACTTAAAAGTGTATTTTTATCAAGGTTTTATATTATTATTTTGCACTTGAAGTATCAATAACTACTTAATTAAAGCATGTTTTATAATAACATATCTAATAATATAAGATACCTTTAATTTTTTATAAATATTTATTTTAAATATAGGCCTATCACATAAATATAAGGATTGATTGATGAATTTAAGAGTTGAAATTGAAAGGATAAAGAGATGGTCAAGCTTAGAAAAGAGATTTTAGTGTAGTCCAAACCAAAACACTATTCGGTAATTAGGCCATATCTGGAGTTGTAGATCTCAAATTTAGGTCTATTTTATATGAATGCAAATGTAAGACATAGGCCTCCAACTTTCATATAGAGCTTAAGATTTAAAAAATGTCATTTTCAAATCCAAATTGTAGCAACAACAAATCAATCTGAATCTGTCTTGTAACCCGCGTACTATTCAGTGTTTGGCCTATATCTGAAGTTGTAGAAGTTCAAATGACCTCTATTTGTTTTTTTGGAAAGCTGAGATAATTTCTTACAACTTTTATGTGTCAAGTCATTCCAATTCTAATGTTATCAATAACATTTTAAGTAGACAGGAGAAGATAAAGATTGTCACCAAATTAAGAGTTGACTACTCACTAATCAATTAGTCATCAAATCAATAGTTTCTAATTTTGGCCTATAAAAGGAGGCATTTGTCATGCATTTAGGCATCTTGGTTTCCAGATCAAGATCACACTCTTGCTTTCTCTCTTTGTATTTTTTGTATTGCTTATATTTTGTTTTCATTAATATCAAGTTTATGCCTTTCATTTCCTTTTCTTTACTTAGTTAACTTTTATCTTATTTTTGTTCTCATTTTGTTTATTTATTTTTTCTTTCCTTCATTTTTGTTTAGCTAAGTTTATTATGTCAAGGTAAAATGGTTACACTAATGATGTAAGAATAAGTATAATGTAAACTTAAGAGGAACTTTAATGTTTGATACTAACATCTTTTGTATTTGTTATCTTGTTCACTTTGTAATACTTTGCTTGTTAAATGACTAATCTAGATTTATATTGTATAACACTTGGTACAATAAATGCTTGGCACTTTCATAGCCCATTATGTATGGTATAACCGACACCTCAGCCATGAAAAGAACTTAATTTGTTGTTAACATAAGTTATAAGCATGGATGCCTACAATATTTACAAGTATTAGCATTAATTGAATAAGAAAACTACTGTAATCATATTAACAATTTATAATATGATTGGAACCTCCTTTATGTGAGGTTTCCAATTGAATAATAAAAGTTTATACTATACTTGTTTGACATACTATTAGTGGAACCTCTAACCTTGACATTTGTTGTTATCATTGTTTAATCCTTATATTAATATTTCATCTCAAAGTTCTCTTCTTCTTCTTCTTCTTCTTCTTCTTCTTCTTCTCCTTCTCCTTCTCCTTCTTTATTATTATTATTATTATTATTATTATTATTATTATTATTATTGTACTACTACTACTACCACTACTACTATTATTATTGTTGTTGTTATTGTTGTTGTTGTTATCTATAATTTATACAATTAACCCCCTTATGATTCGACCCCGGTCATGCTGGGTTATTTATTACTTCAACACTCCTACACTTGGAAGAAGACATCAATCTTTTGGTTGTGTTAAAAGTTTTAGCACCGTTGCTAGAGAGGTAAGTTGTACAAATTTAGTATTCATTTTATTTTCTCTTCTCTTTTCACTTTTCTTGTATATAACTTTATTTTTTTTCTCTTGTTTCTTCTTTTTTTTTGTTTTCTTCTTTTTATTATATTCCTACACCTGTAGAGAGTGTAGTTACATACATTAACTAGTAGACTTTGTAGGGTATCCTCATCTTTTTCAGAAAATATGGCTAAAAAGAATAATCAATCACTTTATAATGAAAATAACCATGCTAGAACACTGAAAGACCACATGAATCCCACAAGAACACGTGCATCATCATGCATATTTTTTCCTCTTGATGCATATCATTTTAATTTTAAGCTAGATATTATTCAACTTTTACCTTTTTTTCATGGCTTTGAAATCTTTGAAACTTTCAAACAAGGATCAATATACCTTTGTTGGATGCTATTAAACAAGTTCCTTCTTATGCTAAATTTTTAAAAGATCTATGCACTGTGAAGAGAAAACTGAAAGTGAAAAAGAAAGCCTTTTTAGCCGAACAAGTAAGTTTCATTCTTCAAAAAAATTATGCTTTGAAATATAAAGATCTTGGTTGTCCTACAGTTTATTGCTTTATTGGAGAACATAAAATTGAAAGAGCCTTACTTTATATTGGAGCTAGTGTGAATTTACTTCCATATTCAGTTTTTTAAAGTCTCAATCTATGTGAGTTAAAACTAACTTCTGTAACTCTCTTACTTGCTGATAGATTTGTAAAAGTGCCTAGAGAAATAGTCAAAGATGTGTTAGTACAAGTTGATAAATTCATTTATCCTGTAGATTTTGTTATCTTGGATATAAAACTTGTTGAAGCATGTAATTCACTTCTTGTTATTTTAGGACGTCTATTTCTTGCAACTTCTAACACATTGATTAATTGTAGGAATGGACATTGGAGATGAATATTTTCAATATTTGTAAGCAACCTGAAGATGATAATGATTTACAAGAAGTAGATAATATTTTTTAAAACCCATTTTTAGGTCCCCGCACAAAAAAAAATCAAAAAAATATTATCAGTGAAAAGATGATGTCAAAGCACCCAAAAAAATTATAAAAAAAAGGGCTAGTTGAGGAGGTTCAAAAATACAAAGATCAAAATTTGATAGTATATCATTGACTAGTGAGAGCCCTATTAATAAAAAAAAATTATTTGAGGGGGAAATGTACAAAATCAGATGTTTATGGACTGAATTAAATTTTACTAAAGGTTTAATTCAATTTATTGGAGGGTTTGATCACAAGAAAAATTAATTTTTAATTCAATTTAGGTTTTAATTGGAAGAAATTAAAGTTCTGAGGTAAAATTATAATTTTTAAGAGTTGATTAAATCAAATCAGGGGCTTAATTGCATAGATATTGAAGTTTGGTGGCCAATTGGAAACTTGATTGAATAAATCCAAAATCAAGGACCATAGTGAAAAAAGCGTGCAAATTACAAGGGTGATGTGAAATTGGACCCATTTTGGGGCCAAGTTTCATTTAAATGAAACGGCGTGTTTTGGTCAAAAACGTCGTTTCATGCATTTCACTAAAAAAACAGAGAAAAGAAAGCAGTGTCGTTTTGAACGGCACCATAAGCCTTCTTCTTCCCCTGGACATGCAGAGAATAGGGGAAGAAGAAGCATTTTCTCCCTGTTTTTCTTTATCCTCTCTCTCTCCCAAAACCCAAAAAACCAACGACCCGACTTGTCTCTTCACTAACACCACCATGCCCTCACATCGAAAGAACCATACCCTGTAGAAGTGCATAGCCACCCCCATACCACCATGCCCTGCACCATGACAGAATACAGTCTGGCAGCCCGCTCTCCCTCTGCCTATAAATACAAAGGGAGCGCAACAAAAAAGAGGGATGAAGGGGGGGAGAAAAACTGGAAGGATTTTTCTTGAAAAAGAAAGTAAAGAAGACCGAGAGAGAGAGCCATGATTTTTGAGGGAGAACGAGAGATGGAAAGAGAGAGACAAGAGGATTTTATGAGGATAGGAGTGAAGAGAAATAGATCGCAAGAGTAGAAATTAGAGGGAAGAAGAAAACAAAATAGGAGATAACAGAGGAGAAAGAATAAAGAAAAAAAAGAAAAAAGAAAGAGAGGGAAAGAGAAGCTAAGGGAGGAGACAAATACAAAGAAGGAAGAACAAGGGATAGGAGGAGCAAACCAACGAGAGGGAGAAGACATAGACTGGTGTCTCTACACTGGAGAGAGGGAAGGAAAACCATTGTCGCTGTCTGACACGACAAAGAGATTGATGTCTTCTCCAAAGTGCAGGAGTGTCGAAGTAATAAATAACCCGACAAGACCGGGGTCGAACCACAGGGAGGTTATTGTACAAATTATAAATAACAACAATACCACAACAACAATAATAACAATAACAACAATAATAATAATAATAATAGTACTAGTAGTGGTAGTAGTAGTAGTAATAATAACAACAATAATAAAGAAAAAGAAGAAGATGAGAACTTTGAGATGAAATATTAAAGCAAGGATTAAACAATGATAATAACAAATGTCAAGGTTAGAGGTTCCACTAATGGTATGTCAAACAAGTATAGTATAAACTTTTATTATTCAATTGGAAACCACACACAAAGGAGGTTCCAATCATATTATAAATTGTTAACATGATTACATTAGTCATCTTATTCAATTAATGCTAATACTTGTAAATTTCGTCAAGCATTCATGATTATAACTTATGTTAACAACAAATCAAGTTCCTTTCATAGCTCAGGTGT
>SRLM01000513.1:368478-424157 GCA_015708895.1 Populus ilicifolia | reverse complement strand
TTAGATCTTGGGCTCCATATGAAAGTTGTAGGCCTATGTCTTACCTTTCCATCCATATAAAGTAGACCTAAATCGGAGATCTATAGCTCTAGATATGACCCAATTACCGAACAGTGTTCCGGTTTGGATTGCACCGACATCTCTTTTCTAAGTTTGATCATCTCTTTGCCTTTGCAATTGAAGTTCTTAAAGTCATCAATCAATCCTTTTATTTATGTGATAGGCCTGCATTTAAAATGGACATTTACCATAAATTAAAGGTATCTTATATTATTAGATAGATTATTATAAAATGTACTTTACTTAAGGAGTTATTGATATTTTAAGTGCAAAATGATGATATAAAACCATGATAAAAATGCACTTTTGAGTACTAATCACTGTCACTGCTACCTTCCACCACCACTGACAACCATATACGCTGCTGCTAGCCTTACCATCGCTCCAGGTAACTTTCTCCCCTCTAGTTTCCATCGTTTCTAGCTTCATCTTCATTTGCATGGAAAACGTTTATGTTCTACAACAAATGAAGATTAATTAGCTAGTTACTATGTTGTGCACAGTAATCAGCCCTTTTATTGATTATGGCCTGGAACATCAGCCCAGCCCACGTGACTGGGCTAAGTCTAGCCCACAATGTATGGGCCAGGTCAGGCCCAGCCCAGGATGGGTAGGCCAGGTCCGGCCTAGTTTTTTTTTCTTAAAAGGAAGTTTCAAAATATTTGGTTGGAATTTTGCAAGTTTGCCATGTAGTTTTTTTATTAATATCAAGAATTATTGTTTTATGTTGCTAAAAATATAAAAATCTAATATTAAAATACCTAGCTTTTGTCAAACTTCCAAAAAATGCAAAAACAAATTGAAAAAAAAAAGTGTTTTTGTGCATAGGGCTGAATGTCTCAAAGCCAAAAACATCATATATATATTACAAAAAAAAATATTGAGCATGCATTTTGATTTTAATAACCAGTTTATTAAAGTCAAGAGAACATTGACCAAAATTTCAAAAACAACAAAAATTTTATTTTATTTGTCTCTTAATATCCGGGGTATGACATTACATGTAATGCATATTCTGGACATTTAATTCTTTTTTCAAACCATTAGAACTTGAGGTATGACATTACACGTAATGCGTATTCTGAATAATAAGAAACCACAACATGACTTTAGAATTATTTTAAATAAAAAAATTTCTATTAATCATAAATTTAAATTTTTTTTTATTTTCTTAATATCAGGGATTAAAAATGTATACATAAAATGTACTTTCAGTATTAAAAAGGTAGTTTTGTTTTATAGACATTAGAATGGTTAGCCTTTGTCCCATTAAGATAAGAACCTCCTTATTGAGGAGAGCTTTTTTGGAATCTTAGATAGATAGGACCAACAATTAGAAAACACAACCAAACCTTAGATCTTGATCAAAGAAATAAAATAATGCAACTTACCTTAGGTAGGACGTATTTGGGGTGCTAATATCTTTTCTTTACGCAACCAATCTCCGCACCTAATCTATGAGACCAGTTAAGGTCCCCAGTGACCAAAAAACTAAGTGGCGACTCCCATCCAATTTTTTTCACTAATAAAAGACAAGAATTCCTTGTCTTCCTATATTTTTCTAGATACCATACACACTTTGAGTGTGAAGGATGATCGTCGCGACGCTTCACACATGCGACAAAATGGCGACTCCACTAGGGACCTTATAGAATAAGCATTGTTTTGTCTGATTTTTGTTGGTTTTGTCCATGTTTTGTCATTAAGATGCTTATTTTATTTACATGTTTTAATTTTATACATACTTATTCAGACATTGTATAGAACTGTTTCATGTATTTCTTTTTATGTTAGAGTTTATATGAGAAAACTTTAGGTTAAATGGGGGACTAGCAGCTTACCTTATGACTTTTAGTCAAGGTTTAAATTTGTGTAAACCCCAACTCTTTGCTGAGTGCTTAGATTGGTAATGATTAGTCCATATGCCATCTCATTACCTACTGAGCTCACATATTGCCTTTATGAGGGCGATTACTGGGACAGCAAGAGACCCTATTAAAGACAAAATAACTAACCTACCCTTGTCAAGCATAAAAGAATTAGAACCAGCCTTTAGGGTGTATGCTCAACTTTACATGTTTTGTATAAATACATAAACCTAACTATAAAGCATATTGGTTTTAAAGTCTTTTTAACGATAAGATGGCCATCATTACCAAATTTACTACTGTGGAATATGGGTAAAATTTTGAATTGTCACAACTATAAGAGAGAGACAGCTCTAGAAGTACTACAAGGAAGCTTCTAGTAGTCAAAGACCTGAATTGCATGGTAAATAAGATGAAGAGAATATTGGTTCACATTCAAAACATTGATAAGGTGGCATTTTTCATGAAGTATGGGCGAATGTTAGAAATTACAAAGATAGAAGTATTAAACCCAGCAATCAAAGCCCTGATTAACTTTTAGGATCCGAATTATAGATGTTTTTCCTTTAGAAATGTGGATTTATGTCCCACTATAAAGGAGTATGGAATGTTTATGGTGTTTCCCAAACACCTGTATAAGGTTTATTTCCCTTTAGAAAGTGACAAAATTGTTGAAAATTCCATATATGAGCAAATTTTTAGAGAAGAATACCGGTGATTTAAAATGGAAATTTCTGGAGGTCGAACTAGAATGAAAAAAATTGCAATATGGATCAATGCTAGAAAGAGACAGGTTAATCACTAAGGGGATATATGGTCTTGTATCATTTCCAAGCTTAATAGGGGTTATAAGTCTAGAAGCTACTGGTGCATTTGTTGAATATGAAAATACTCATGTCAACCCTATAACTACCATATTAGCTGAGACCTTCCTGACCCTCAACCATTTCAAGAAGACTAGGAAAGGCACAATGAGATGTTGTACTCAGTTATTGTACATCTGGATGGTAAGCCATATTGAAACCAAAAGGCCGATATTTAATAATTTTTAGTGGTTTAACCAAAAACCCTTGAAGTTAGTAAAAGAAGAAGAATAGGGAAGCTTGAGCGATCAAGATTGGATGGAAAAACTATAAGAGTTACCTAGTATCAACTTTAGTTAGAAGCCTTTTGGGTCAAATCAGTTGATATCCTAGTAAGTTGTGGATACAAATGTTGGGTACCTTTAGTTGGGATCACAAGTTATGTTAGTTATGCTCTGGCCTTAGTGATAAGACAATTAGGTGGCATATAACACATCCCAAGAACTGTGGACTCGTTGAATTTTCTTGGTTTTTCAAGGATCAATCCATGCTAGAAGTTCTTGAAACTATCAAACAAGATTAGAGCCACTTGACTTTAATTCGAAAGGAGTCTGAAAGGTTGAGAGACCCTAGCTTAAATCAAGGATATGAAAAGTGGAGGAATTTGACCTCGACTATCGCTTCTAGAATGCCATGTTCTGAAGACGGGCCTTCATGAATTATAGAAGGGTCATTGAAAAGAAAAAAGGTCAGTAATGAAGAGGACCTTATGGGGCAATTAGAAAGGCTCCAAATAGAATTGGGAAAGAGTAAGGTAGATAAAACAACATTAGAAAAGATGATGATGGAAGGAGACAAAAGTAGAGTATTTCTAAACGAACAGCTCGAATTTAGAGATGTAAAAATAATGATGTTGGAGCTGCAACTGAGCAAAGAAAAGGCTGTAATGGAAGAGTCTAAGAAAAAAAGGGGAACACTGATTTTGGATTGGATACAGAGTAGCTCTGAATTGGAAGCATTAAAGGTCGTCTTCAATGACTATCAAGAAAATATTGAATACAATCAGGATAGATTATTGCACGTTCAAGCAGAGTTGCTGGACCGAATCGAGAAGTATGATAAGTTAAATAACAAATGTGTGATGTGAGAAAGTCGGCTAGTCAAATTGCAAGAGTTGAAAGAAAGGGAAAGGAAGAGGAGGTTGTTAAAGCAGATTTGGCAATTAAAAAAATGAAATTAGGATGCTGAAAGAAAAATTTGACAGAGAACGGGAAAAGGTAAAACAGTTGACCAAAAAGTTGGAAGCTTCAGAAAAATATAAAGAACAAATCGACACTAATGACAATACCTTGAATCGAAACAACATGTTGTTTATAGAGAAGATGACCAAAGTAGATGAGCAAATGGATGAAGCTGCCATTCATGAACGGATTATTAGAGCCAATGCCCAAAAGGTAGGGATGGACATCTTTCATTATCGACAAAGCTTTATTGAGACCAATTCCTTCTTAGAAAAGATTAAGAATCAAGGCCTTACTTTCCTACCAGTGGCTAGAAATATGGATGAAGAGGAAGATTGATGTATGTTTTCTTTTTGTATCCTCTTTTCAAGAGATGTATTAGCCAATATTATTAATGAAAAAGGGCCTTGACCCATCTTTTATAAAATATCTCTTATTGAGTAGGGTTAAGTCTACCAAAGCAACAACTTGAGCAAAACTACCCTGATAAGGAATGTGATAAAGGAGTCCATACCCATTACGCAAGCAAAATGTTGGCCATCAATCTTTTTTGAAAAAAAAAACAAGCTCACATTACATATGCATCATGCATTGTTCTTTATTATAAATTCATTTACATTTTTCCATGCACACCAGATTATGAAACATAGGTCCCCCATCCAAGGTCTACCACACTAGGCTAAGATCAAGAATGGAGAACGAAAAGAGGGCCATCCTAAACTCGCTACCAAAGTGAATTGGAATCCATGAGAAATGAAGTTTCTCGGATGACCAATCTGCTCGAACAACTTCTAAGAGCCAAGAACGGGAGGAGAATGTCTACCCAACCTCCAATAGGAGCATCACCAACTCATGTCCCAGGGGTATGTTAGAACTTAGAGGTAGATTCAATAACAAAGCAGCATTATACACTTGTCATTCCTATCCAGCCCACTCAAGCTCACATCACTGTAAATTTAATAGTGAATAGACCTCTTGATAATAGGTCCACTGGTTTTATGAACGATGATAAGATATCTGCTTTGGAAGAAAGGTTAAGAGAAATTGAGGAAAATGATTGGTTTGACCCCATGTATACTTCTGAAGTATGCTTGGTACCCAACATCATGGTACCAAAAGACTTTAGGATACCAGAGTTTATAAAGTACGCACCCACCTTTGATCCTTTTGCAACAAAATGGCTGAGGTGATCCATGATGATAAGTTATTGATCTACTTTTTCCAAGACAGTCTAACATGGTTGGCACTAAGCTGGTCCATAAGGTAGGATAATGCCAAAATCAAGAAATGAAAGGATATGGTGGAGGTTTTCCTTAAGCAGTACAAGTTCAACTTGGAAATTGCTTCGGATCAGACTAGCCTTATGTCAATAGAAAAGAGAAGCAAAGAGTCGATAAGGGCTTATACACAAAGATGGAGAGATGAGGCAACACATGTGCAACCCCCATTGATAGAGATGAAGATGGTGACTTTGTTCGCTAATACCTTCAAGGCACCTTACTACAAGCATTCAATGGGTAACTCATCTCAACATTTCTATGATGTTGTACACATGGTAGAAAGGATAGAGCAAGGGATTAAAGTTGGGCGCATAGCAGAAGAAAGGTTTTATTGGAAGGAAAAAGGAAGGTGGTGTTAACAACTTCAAAGGCAGATACAAAGGCAAAAAAGTAAATTACTAAAAAGTAAATGCCTACCCATTAATTTGCCAATATGAACTTTACCAAACCTTTTAACACCGATCGAACAAATCACCAGCCAAACAACCAAAACAACCGTCAAAGGTCATATGTAGGATACACTTCTGAGCAACTACCTCAACTACCAATGTCTTTAAAAGACTTGTATGCTAAACTGCTGAATATTGGACAGATAGCTCTGATCCTTCTATTACCAATTCAACTGCCTTTTCCTATATGGTACAAACCTCAACTAACTTGCGAATACCATACTAGTAATCTAAGGTATGGAATTAAAACCTATTACGCTCTTAAAAGGAGATTGTTAAAGCTTATTAAGAGGGGGTGGATATCTTTCAAAGACATGTCCAACATCAATTTTAATTCATTGCCTAATCATGCTATAAGTAATAGTGGAGTGGGCATGATAGAAGTTGGGAATCAAGGCAAGATGTTAAAGGTGCCCATGAAGAAGTTGTACGACATGTTGGTACAATCAGGATTTCTAGAAATAAAGGTTGAAAGCCATTTAGAAGGATGTGACTATTGTGAGTTTCATGGTAGAAAGGGACATCATATTGAGGATTGCATCGAGTTTCATGAGAGGATTGCAAAAATGATGATAAGGGGAGAGTTGAGGATCGAACCCCTAGAGAGCAGTCGTGAGGTGAGTATGTTGGAAAATCAAGATAAGAAATCAGGAGTATGTAGGGTCCAACCAACAGTTAAAAGGCCTCCAAAGTTAATATTGGCTAAACCTTCCTACACAAAATGAAATCACAATGCCATGCCTTATAATTATCGTTATGCCTCCAACATTCAAGCCCTTCTTTCTTTGTTCCAAACTAAGATTAGTGGGTTAACTCGAAGTGGTAGGTGTTTCACGCTTGAGGAGTTGAGGAAAAGAAAAAGACAAAGAAGTGGTAGATCTAGACTAAGCACTAGAAGTTAATAAGCTAGTAACTGAAGAGTCAAATGAATTTCTGAAGTTGATAAAGCATAGTAGATCAACTAAAAAAGACTATAGTAAGGATTTCCTTTATATCCTTGATACTCAGCTTTGAGCCGCATCGAAACGCTTTGCAAAAGGTATTGAATGAGGTATATGTGCCCCAAGACATTGAATAGAAAACCATGGAGCATCTAGTAGGAAAAATCCATACAACTAATTAATTGTACTCCATAACTGATGAGCTTGATGTTGAAGGTACCAGACATAACAAGCCCTTATACATTACTGTTAGGTGCAAGGATTGCCTTATAGGAAGGGTGCTCATCGATAATGGCTCAGCTCTTAACGTGTTGCCAAAGCACATGTTAGAAGAAATGCCAATTGATGAATCTTATATGAAGTTGAGTACTATGATGACCAGAGCATATGACGGCTCACCTAAGCCAATAATTGGGACTTTAGAAGTAGAGTTATATATGGGGCCACAAATGTTCTTGGTGACCTTTCAAGTTATAGATATCCACCCTTCCTATAGCGTGTTGTTAGGAAGACCTTAGATTCATGCAGCTAGGGTGGTAACTTCATCATGACACCGATGCTTGAAGTATATCATGAATAGGATGTTGGTAACTATCAAAGCTGAGGAGACAATATCTATGTTGAAGAATGTGGCCATACCTTTCATCGAGGTAGAGGATCGTAAGGAAAATAATATCCATGCTTTTGAGATTGTGAACACTGACTGGGTACCTGAGAACATAGTACTAAAAAGGCCAAGGATCTCAGAAGCAACAAGGATGGTAACTCAATGCTTCTTGGAACGTGATATCTCATTTCAGTATAACTTTATCACTAGGGTACCAGAAAGGGTTAATCTGATAAAGATGAAAAGTGTTGATCAAAGATTTGGGCTAGGGTATAAACATAAAAAAGTGGATCATCAGTGGGTTGCTGGTCAAAAAAAAAAAGAAAAATGGCTAGGATTGAAGGAAGAGAGCCTGAAGAAGAAAAGCTGGAAATCCCTCCCCTTATAATGTCATTCCCAAAAGCTGCATATGTAATGCAACCTGATAAAGGAGCAAAAAGCCTTGGTCAAAAACTATCAAATATGAGCATAAACACCTTAGAGGAAAATAAGATGGAAGGAGGTGACATGAAGACGGTAATGGGAAAGAAAGATGAAGCATTGCAACAACTAACTATCCATACTTTGAAAGAAGTCTCTGTTAAGACCTTTATATAAATGCTGGCCAAGGGTGAGAAGTTTCAAAACTGGGTGACTCAAGAAGCCCCAATAGTGTTTAAAATGTAAACCAACTTTGTTTACTTTAACATGTTTTTGTCATTGCTTTTTTTTTTGCTTTATTCTCCCTAGTTAACAATCAAGGCTCACGATGTCAATTAGATTTTGTTATTGTCATTGAGCCCACCTTTGTTTTAAATAATAAGATCATGCATTTTCCAAATTTATCTTTTTATTTGTGCATTTACACCAAACACTTTTCGCTTTCAGGAACCTTGAAAGCAAATCTTCCACAATATCACATACACTTAGCATCAAGAATGAATGGCCAAACTTTAATGAACATGTGATCACTATGGAAGAAGAAGAATGTGATGAAAGCAATATTAGAGAATTCACAAGGTTAGTAGAGCAACATGAACAAACCTGGGAACCAGCTATAGAAAAACTAGAAACTATAAACATAGGTAGCGATCAGATTAAAAGAGAGTTGAAAATAGGGACCTTAATCACTTCTAAGGAAAGAGTAGAGGTAATTGCCTTATTACAAGAATATGTAGATGTTTTTGCTTAGTCTTACGAGGATATGCCTGGTTTGGATAAAAATATTATTATATATAAGATATCGCTGGAGGAAGGTTGTAAGCCAATCAAGCAGAAGTTGAGGAGAGCCCACCCAAATATTTGGATCAAAGTTAAGGTAGAACTCGAAAAATAGTGGAATGCAGACTTTCTAGTAGTAAAATATTCACAATGGGTATCCAACATTGTTGTCGTACAAAGAAAGAAGGATAGATTAGAGTTTGTGTGAACTTCCAAAATTTGAACAAAGCTAGCCCCAAAGATGATTGTCCTCTACCGTATATAGATGTTTTGATTGACAAAACTACACGTAGTTCCATAAATTCCTTTATGGATGGTTTCTTAGGATACAACCAGATAAAAATAGCTTTAGAAGATAAGGCGAAAACAACTTTTGTTACACCATAGGGAACCTATTGCTATAAGGTTATGCCATTTGGTCTGAAGATGCAGGAGCCACCTATCATAGAGCCATAATACCTTTGTTCCATGATATGATGCACAAAGAAATTGAGGTGTATGTAGATGATATGATTGCCAAGTCCAAGAAGGGAGAAGATCATATAGAGGTTTTGAGGAAGTTATTTGAGCATTTGAGAAAGTATGAACTAAAGTTCAATCCTTCAAAATGTTCGTTTGGAGTTAAGTTTGGAAAGTTACTAGGATTTGTGGTAAATGACAAAGGTATAGAGGTGGATCTTGATAAAGTGAAGGCCATCCAATCCATGCCATCCCCAAAGACGGAAAAGGAGGTGAGGGGATTCTTGGGAAGATTGAATTATATTACCAGATTTATAGCTCAACTAACCACAATATGTGAACCTATCTTTCAGCTTTTAAGGAAAAAAAATCCTGGGATTTGGAATGAGGAGTGTGAGGAGGCATTCAATAAAATCAAACCATACTTACAAAGTCCACCTTTGCTTGTTCCTCTTATAATAGAAAGGCCTTTAATATTGTATCTGATAGTAACTGAAACAGCTATAGGATGTATATTAAGTCAATATGATGAAACCGAAAGGAAAAAAAGGGCTATTTATTACCTGAGTAAGAATTTCACTGCATGTGAGTCTATATACATAGTGATAAAAAAAGCTTTGTTGTGCATTAGGATGGGCGACAAAAAGATGATGACATTATATGTTGTATCACACCACTTTGTTAATTTCAAAAGTGGATCCAATAAGGTACATCTATGACAAGCCTTATCTCTCAAGCTAAATTGTAAGGTGGTAGGTTTTGTTGTCAGAATGTGACATAGTATATATGACAAGGAAAGCTATGAAAGGGAGTGCGATTGCTAACCATCTGGTTGATAATGCTATTGAAGATTATAAGCCATTGGATTTTAATTTCCCTAATGAAAATCTATTATTAATAATAGGAGAAGAAGAGAAGATAGATTGGTGGACCATGTTTTTTGATGGAGTAGTGAATGTTTATGGTAATGGGGCTAGCGCGGTGATAATCTCTCCTGATTAGAAGCAGTATTTGGTTTCAATTAAATTGTATTTTGAAAGCACAATAATACAGCTGAATATAAGGCTTGTATACTAGGTTTAGAAGCTGCGTTAGAACTAAAGATTAGAAAGATAGATGTATATGGTGACTCAGTGTTGATTATCTGTCAGGTGAAAGGAGAATGGCAAACCAAGAAAGTTGAGGCCGTACCAGGAATATTTATCCGCACTGTCAAAAGAATTTGAAGAGATAAGATTCACCTATCTAGGAAGAGAAGGGAACCATTTTGTGGATGTTTTGGCCACATTGGCTACTATGGCTACGATTGATCTCGAGCATAAGGTATATCCTGTACACATAGACATCAGAAATAACCCAACTTATTATTGCTTAATTGAAAGAGAGATAGATGAAAAGCCTTGGTACTACGATATCAAATTTTTTGTGCAAAACCAGGAATATCCAATGGGAGCTTCAAAGATGGATAAGAAAACCCTAAGAAGGTTGGATATGGATTTCTACCTAGATGGAGAGATTCTATATAAAAGATCATTTGACGAAACCTTGCTAAGGTATTTGAATGAGACAGATGCTAAAAATGCCTTACGGGAGGTATATGAAGGGATTTGTTCAACTCATGCTAACGGGTATATGGTAGTAAGGAAAATACAGTAGGCCGGTTATTTCTAGATGACACTAGAGAAAGATTACATCGACTATGTTAGGAAATGTCATAAATGTTAAGTGCATAATGATAAGGTCAATGCGCCTCCTACTCCTTTAATTAATCTAGCATCTCCTTAGCCATTTGGAATGTAGGGGATTAATGTGATTGGTCCTGTTAACCTAAAAGCTAGCAATGGGCATAAATTCATACTCGTAACTATTGACTACTACACTAAATGGGTAGAAGCCAGTTCAAACGCCCGTGTAACGCAGAAAGTGGTGAAGAGGTTTATAGAAAAAGATTTGATTTATCGCTATGGTCCACCAGAAAAGATAGTGACCGATAATACACAGAACTTCAATAGCAAAATGATCATGGATCTTTGAACCAAATGGAAAATCAAGCATTATAATTCCTCACCATATAGGCCCAAGATGAATGGTGTCAAGGAAGCAACCAATAAAAACATCAAAAAAAATATTCAGAAAATGGTAGTCACTTACAAGGATTGGCATGATATGTTGTAGTTCACTCTCCATGCATATCATATTGTAGTAAAAACCTCATCAGGAACTACTCTGTATGCTCTAGTATATGGAATGGAGGTGGTGATGCCTTTGAAAGTAGAAATCCCTTCATTGAGAGTGTTGATGGATTCAAAATTAGAAGAGGCTGAATAGGCCAAAATAAGATATGAACAGTTAAAGTTAATCAATGAAAAGAGATTGGCTATAATCTAGCATCACCAACTTTACCAGAAAAGGATGGCCAAGACATATGACAAGAAGGTTAGACCTTGCATGTTCCAAAAAAGAGATCTAGTGCTGAGGAAACTATTATCCTTACCAGGAGAAGATCAAAGCAAATGGGCTCCAAATTATGAAGGTCCTTATATAGTAAAGAAGGCTTTCTCAAGAGGAGCTCTAAAGTTGTCTAGAATGGATGGAGAAAATCTAGCTAGACCTATTAATTCTGACTCTGTAAAGAGATATTATATCTAATGTGTTCAGTTTTCTTGCAAAATCAATAAAGTGAAGTTTGGCCATGATTTCTTTGTGTAAAGAACCCTTTTTTCATTTCTTTGATCTCATAACACTTAATTTATTTAGTTTCAAAAAAAATCTTGAAAGAATTGGCTTTGCGCATGATTACAAGGAATGTATCACAAAATGCTCAAAGATGAAGTTTAAGCATTTCCCATTAAGAGGTGACCAAACCAAACAAATCCCAAAGCTAACCCGGAGATAAAACCTTGTCCCTGATAGCATTTTGAATTGTATGGATAAATGGTTAGGTAATCATCTTTATAATCACTCGCATGTTCTTCTTTTGAGATAAGAACAAGATTTATCAATCCTAACAATGTGCATCTTGAAATGAGAAAAGGTCATTTTAGTTATCCCTTTACTTTCTAAAGATTTCATCCTTTATAGTCCCTATTTGAACCGGATTGAGTTTCTTCTTTATGAAAACCTGACTAAGACCACACCCCACACTAGGGGCAATGAGAGATCTTTTATTAGAAAAGATGAAGACAAATGTAGAAAAAAAAAGGGATAAAGAATGGAATCCCAACAATTGAGAAGAGGATAAGAAGAAAAGGAAGAATGAATTGGAGCCAATTACAAAAAAAAATAGAGAGAGAGAGAAGAAGACTTGGATTTTTAAAAGTAAGAACCCAACTCTTATGGGTAAAAAAAAAAGTGAGAGAAGAATATTTGGATCTTTGGAATTCAAAACCCAACACTTGGGGGCAAAAGGAGAAAGAAAGAAAAAGAGAGGAAAAAGAATAAAGAAAGAAGGTGATGGTTTGATAATGCTTTAACACCGAGATAAGGATTCTTAAACAAGCTTCTCCAAATGCAACCTATGAGACAGTTTCACAAAGAATAAAAGATAGAAGAAAAGTGGTCTTAAGTTTTTAAACCTTCAAACACTGTTGAGCCTTAAAAGCATCCTTTTCTTTCATAGCCCATATATGTAGCCTACATTACAAGCTTATAAAAGTCCTTTCTAATCAAGCACATATAATTTGGGTTAATAAACGATGGACTTATAACTTACAGGACTTAACAAAGAGTGATAAACTGCTTTTATCCATGCAAGAAAAGCGATAACATGAGACATTTCCCTTTTCTACGCAGCCTTTTCAAATAAACATTTAAAACCTGTTAAAAAGATTAAACAGAAGGTCACCTTTGAAAAAAAAATAAACTGCATTCCAGAAACCAATAAAATCCTCAATGGGAATTGTTTAAAAGAGTTCTCGATGTGTATGTTGAAAGTTTCAGTTGTCATGAACAAATTCAAGTCTTTTAATGATTCTTTTTTAGGAAGGATTTTTTTCTTGTGTTGGAACGAAAACCAAAAAGCCCTTAATTTATGAAAGATAAATTAAAGCATTGATAAGAGCATGATAAAAAGTAATGGCAAATCATACATTTTTTGAAAAAGGGTCACCTAATGGAAAAGGTCGGGGATTTCTTCCCTAAAAAGTGATGTGCAGAAGAGACATCATAGGAAATGGATCCAGCATGCCATTTCAAGCACGTGACCAAGATCGTATTAAGAGAGAGTTTTAGAAAATCGAAGGTAAGTGAGGAGACCTATGTTTCCTAAACCAGGTAAGGATGCATACATAAGCATTACATCAAACATTTTTGTTGATTTGTTATAGGAAAAATCCTTTATATAGTCCAGCAAAATTAAGGATAAAGAAAGAATCTTTAAGTTAATGAACAATGAACAATCATGGTTAAGCTCCTAGAACGGGAGAAAGACGAGATAACCCTAACATTAGAGAAATCTCAAAGAAACAAGAAGATCAATAAAGAAAAGTCTTCAATTCGAACCCTATCATCGTGAAGAAGAAACATTTTTAGTTAAAGGGGATTACCAAAAGGGATCTCAGTTTAATCACCATATGAAGATTTTAGCTTTGGTTGAAGGGAGTCACTAGATGAGATTCCAAATTGATCAAGCTACATAGAGACTTTGGTTAAAGGGGATTAGCGAAAGGATCTCAGTTTAGCCTACCTGCAAAGGATTTTGGTTCTGGTTATGAGGGATTGGCGAAAGGAATCTTATTCTATCCTAACCGCACACGGGAGTTTTGGTTATGGTTAGAGGAGATAGGTGAAAGGAATCTCGGTCTATCCTAACCACACACATGTTTTGGTTCAGGTTAAAGGGGATCGGCGAAGGGATCTCAGTTTAGCCTAACCACACACAGACTTTGGTTCTGGTTAAAAGGGATCAATGAAGGGATTTTAGTTTAACCTAACCACATAGGATTATGGTTCTAGTTAGAGGGGATTGGTGAAAGGAATCTTAGTCTATCCTAACCACACAAGAGTTTTGGTTTTGGTTAAAGGGGATTGGCGAAGGGATCTCAGTTTAGCCTAACCACACAGGAGTTTTATTTATGGTTAGAGGGGATTGGCAAAAGGATCTCAGTTGAACCTAACCACACAGGATTATGGTTCTAGTTAAAGGGGATCAGTGAAGGGAATCTTAGTTTATCCTAACCATACAAAATTATGGTTCTGGTTAGAGGGGATTGGCGAAGGGATCTCAATCTATCCTAACCATACAGGATTATGGTTCTAGTTAGAAGGGATCGGCAAAGGGAATCTCAATCTATCCTAACCACATAGGAGTTTTAGTTCTGGTTAAAGGGGATCGGTGAAGGGATCTCAGTTTATCGTAACCATACAGGATTGTGATTATAGTTAGAGGGGATTGGTGAAGGGAATCTCAGTGTATCCTAACCACATAAGAGTTTTGGTTCTAGTTAAAGGGGATCGACAAAGGGATTTCAGTTTAGCCTAACCACACAGGATTTTTTGTCCTGGTTAGAGAGGATGGGCGAAAGGAATCTCAAGTCTATCCTAACCACACAGGAGTTTTGGTTCTAGTTAAAAGGGATTGGCGAAAGGTATCTTAGTTTATCCTAACCATACAAGATTATGGTTCTGGTTAAAAGGAATCGGTGAAGGGATCTTAGTTTATCCTAACTGTAAACGATTTTGGTTCTATTTAAAGGGGGGTCGACGAAGGGATCTCAGTTTAGCCCAACCACATACAGGACTTAGGGTCTTGAGAAGACCAGTTTCAGAAGATAAATTTTGTTTGTCTTTATAACACTTACTATGCAAAATCTTTGCTCTGTAAAACATTGTAAAGAGAGAGCAATTGTTGTAACCCATTTTTGGGTCCCCACATGAAAAAAAAATCAAAAAAAATATTATCAGTGAAAAGATGATGCTAGAGAGCCTAAAAAATGATAAAAAAAAAGGGCTGCTTGAGGAGGTTCAAAAATACAAAGATCAAAATTTGACAGTATATCACTGACCGGTGAGAGCTCTATTGATAAAGAAAATTTTATTTGAGGGGAAAATGTATAAAATAAGATGTTTATGCACTTAATTAAATTTTATTAAAGGTTTAATTGAATTTATTAGAGGGTTTCATCGCAAGAAAAATTGATTTTTAAGTCAATTTGGGTTTTAATTAGAAGAAATTAAAGTTCTGGGGTCAAATTATAATTTTTTAGAGTTGATTGGGTCAAATCAGGAGTTTAATTGCATACATATTGATGTCTGGTGGTCAATTAAGGACTTGATTGAAGAAATCCAAAACCAAGAACCATAGTGAAAAAAGCATTCAAATTGAAGGGGTGATCTAAAATTGGACCCATTTTAGGGCTAAGTTTTATTTAAATGAAACGGCGTGTTTTGGTCAAATTGACGTCGTTTCATGCATTTCACTAAAAAAAACAGAGAGAAAAAAGCAGTGCCATTTTGAATAGCACCATAAGCCTTCTTCTTCCCTTGGACGTGCAGAGAACAGGGGAAAAAGAAGCATTTTCCCCCTGTTTTTCTTTATCCTCTCTCTCTCCCAAAACCCAAAAAACCAATGACTCAACTTGTCTCTTCACTGACACCACCATGCCCTCACGCTGAAAGAACCATACCCTGTAGAGGTAGGGGCGGCTATGCAGTAGCCGCCCCCATACCACCATGCCCTGCACCATGATAGAATAGAGCATAGTGGCCCACTCTCCCTCTACCTACAAATACAAAGGGAATGCAACAAAAAAGGGGGATGAAGGGGGGGAGAAAAGTTAGAAGGATTTTTTTCAAAAAAGAAAGTAAAGGAGACCGAGAGAGAGAGCCATAGTTTTTTAAGAAGGAACGAGAGACGAAAAGAGAGAGATAAGAGGATTTTAGGAGAGATAGGAGTGAAGAGAAACGGACCGCAATAGTAGAAATTAGAGGGAATAAGAAAACCAAAACAGGGGAGAACAGAGGAGAAAGAATAAAGAAAAAAAGAAAGAAGAAAGAGAGGGAAAGAGAAGCTAAGAGAGGAGACAAATATAGAGAAGAAAGAACAAGGGACAGGAGGAGTAAACCGACGAGAGGGAGAAGACATAGACTGGTGTCTCTACACTGGAGAGAGGGAAGGAAAACCGTTGCCGCTGCCACTATCACCTTCCGCCACCACTGACAACTGCACCCGCTGCCATCAGCATTGCCACTACTCCAAGTAACTTTCTCCCCTCTAGTTTCTATCATTTATTGCTTCATCTTCATTTGTATGCAGAACGTTTACATTCTATAGCAAATGAAGATTAAATAAAAAAAATTTCTATTAACTACAAATTCTAATTTTTTTTTTGTTTTCTTAATATTAGGGATTAAGAATTTATACGTAAAACATACTTCCGGTATTAAAAAGGTAGTTTTCTTTTATAGACATTAAAATGGTTAGCCTTTGTCCCGTTAAGATAAGAACCTCCTTATTGAGGAGGGCTTTTCTGGAATCTTAGATAGACAAGACCAACAATTAAAAAATATGACCAAACCTTTTATCTTGATCAGACAAATAAAACAATGCAGTTTACCTTAGGTAAGGCGTATTTGAGGTGCTAATACCTTCCCTTTACATAACCAGTCTCCACACCTGATCTCTGAGATTAGCTAAAGTTCCTAGTGACCAAAAAACTAGGTAGCAACTCCCTTCCAATTTTTTTCACCAATAAAAGATAAGAATTCTTTGTCTCCTGATATTTTTCCAGATACCATACACACTTTGAGTGTGAAGGATGATCGTCGTGACATCATACACGTGCGTCAATATTGACAAATTAGATTTTGATCAACTTGAATCTACTTTGAATAAAAATGAGTTGGAGGAATCTGAAAATTTGCAAATGATTTATTCTGAGGAAGAAATTACAAATGAAAAACGCACTGAAAATATTGATATGGATCTTTTGTCAAAAGTGACAACAAATTCAACATCTGACATCACACCAATTGATGATTACTTTCCTAATAAATTCTTATTTTCTTTTAGTCCAATGCCTCGGTATGATAAAAATATCAATTTTCTTACTTCAAGAAATTTGCCAGCTGATTAGAGTACCCAACATAAAGAAAAGTTTTTGAACGAAGTGAAGAACTTTTATTGGATGACCTTAACTTATTCAAATATTATCATGATCAAATATTTCAAAAATGCATTCCTGACAATGAGGTAAGTAGTGTCATTCAACTTTGTCATTTTGAAGCATGTGAAAGTTATTTCTCATAAAAAAAGACAGCTGCAAAAATCTTTCAAAATAGATTTTATTGGCCTATCATGTTCAAGGACACGCATGCATTCTGCAAAACTTGTGAAAATTATCAAAAAGTTGATATAGGTCAAAAAGTTTTATTTTATAATTCTCAACTCTATTTATTTCCTAGAGAGATAAGATCAAGGTGAGGTAGTCCATTTATAGAGAAACATGTGTGTCCTTATAGGGTCTTTGATATTGAGAATCCAAAAAATAACAATGTTTTTAAGGTAAATGGACATCGTTTGAAAGCTTACTTTGATAATTTTCCTAGTGAAAATAAATTCATTGGTTTGAATGATTTTATAGTTATTTTTCTTAATGTTTTTTTTGACTCTTGGTTTGCTAGTGTCTCTCACCCCAGTTAAATAGCGGATAATGATACTCCATGACTCTTAAGTTGGTTCTTTCAATTTCCCATGATAACTAATATTTGTGTATATATTTGTTTAATTCCTTTTTCCTTCTTTTCTCTTTGGATCTCTTCTTTTCCACTTCTCATCTTAAAAAATAGACATCACTCTTGAAAATTTGAAAAATTATTTTCCCACTTTACCTCAAAATGTGATTACAAAAATTTACCGAGCTAGGTGTGCAAGATTTAGGTTATTAATAAACCATGGAATTCTTGAAGAGATTCATTGGTTAATTGAAGTAAAGGTCCGATTATCAGGTGAGTCTTCCAATTCTTTCATTTCATAAATGCTTGAAACAGGTAAAAGCACTTTTGTAAAGAAACGTCGTACAAAATGACTGAAAGTCTACCATTAATGTGCTAGATGGACTTGCAATGTACAATGTCATCCTTTAGGAATGATATCTGTAAACTGTGAAGATAAAATATTATTCATTAAAGATGATCTAAGTAAAGGGTCTTAGATAATCTTCTATTGACTTTTGAGACGCATCATAGTAGAGATGTTGTTATTGTTATTGTATTATTGTCATTTATAATTTATACAATTAACCTTCCTATGATTCGACCCTAGTCTTGCCATGTTATTTATTACTTCAACACTCCTACACTTGGGAGAAGACATCAATTTTTTAGTCATTTCAGCAGACCTCCTCAAATTCAATTAAATGCAAGTATGGATTTTCTAAATCTAAACTATGAAAAGAAAGTAAAAGTTGAATAATTTCTGGCTTAAAATTAAAATGTGTTATCTAAGTATTCTAACACAATTATTCTCATTATGAAGTGATTGATTATTTTTTTCGGCCATATTTTCTAAAAATGATGAGGATACCTTACAAAGTTTATCACTTAATATACATGATCACACTCTCATGCACATGTTGGAATAGAATAAAAGGAAGAAGAAAACAAAAAAAAAAGAAAAAAAACAAAGTTATATACAAGAAAAATGAAAAGAGAAAATAAAATAAATACTATAATTTGTACAAGAACTTACCTTCTTGGCAATAGTGCCAAAAACTTGACACGATTAAAAAATTGATGTCTTCTCACAAATACAAGAGTGTCGAAGTAATAAATAACCTAGCATGACCAGGATCAAATTACAAGAAGGTTAATTGTATAAATTATAAATAATAATAATACAACAACAACAACAATAGTAGTAGTAATAATAGTAATAGTAGTAGTGGTAGTACTAATAATAAAAAAAAAGTTGATAAGAATTTTGAAATGGAAGATTAATGTAATGATTAAACAATGATACAACAAATGTTAATGTTAGAGGATCCACTAATGATATGTCAAAAAGTATAGTATAAACTCTTATTATTCAATTGGAAACCACACACAAAGGAGATTCCAATCAGATTATAAATTGTTAATATAATTACATTAGTTATCTTATTTGATTAATGTTAATACTTGTAAATCTTGTCAGACATTCATGATTATAACTTATATTAACAGCAAATCAAGTTCCTTTCATAGTTCAAGCGTCAGTTATATCATATAGTATGAGTTATGAAAGTGCCAAATATTTGTAGTACCAAGTGTTATACAACATAAATCTAAATTAGTCATTTAAGCAAAGTATTAAAGAGTGAACAAGATAACAATATAAAATATGTTAGTATCAAACATTAAAGTTCATGTTAAGTTTACACTATACTTATTCTTATACCATTAGTATAACATTTTCATCTTGACATAATAAACTTAATTAAACATAATACAAGAAAAAAATAAACAAAATAAAAATATAAATAAGATAAAAGCTAATTAAGTGAAGAAAAAGAAATAAATGATATGAACAAGATATTATGAAAGAAAAACTTAAGTATTACAAAAAATAAAAAGAGAGAAACCAAGAGTATGATCTTGATCTGCAGAATTTGAGCTGCAAGATAGATTCGAACTTCTTTGTTGTTACTACAATTTGAACTTAAAAATAGCCTTATTAAATCTTGGATTCCATATGAAAGTTATAAGCCTATGTCTTACCTTTTCATTCATATAAAGTAGACCTAAATTCAAGATTTACAACTCCAAATATAACCCAATTATCGAATAGTGTTTCGTGTTAGACTGCATCAGCATCTCTTTTCTAAGTTTAGCCATCTCTTTGTCCTTTCAATTTTAGTTTTTAAACTCATCAATTAATCTCTTCATTTATGTGATAGACTTGTATTTAAAATAAACATTTATCATAAATTAAAGGTATCTTATATTATTAGATATGTTAGTATAAAACATGTTTTAGTTAAGGAGTTATTGATACTTCAAGTGTAAAATGATGATATAAAATCTTGATAAAAATACAGTTTCAAGTACTAATCAATATATTGACCACAGTGTTCTGTTAGTATATACCAACCGAATTACAAACAAAATAGTTTCCATCAATAATTATCATCCAATTTATCAATTTATGAAATTTAGTTGATAATTCTGTTGGTTTTAAGCAAACTTCAGGTAGTGATTTAAAGGTATATAAACCTTTTAAGAAGGTAAAATTAATTTATTATTATTATTTTAGAGAGAATAAACTTACAAATTTAAAGTTTATATTAATTTGTAACCTTCTTTTCTGTTAAAAAATTATGTATTTTTTATGTGTTATTATTTTTAGCTTCTGTCCGCATAAAATAAATAAATAACCTCCACCAAATTAAAGTAATCATAATATTCAACCAATTTGAAAGTCGGATCATTGTTCTAGATACTTCAGAATAGGACAGTTGGTATGTAATTGTTGACTTTCCGCCATGGAAAGCATATATTTGGATCTTAGATTATAAGTTAAGAAATTCCCTTTTGATACGATTAATCTTTCGGCAAAAGATGTTTACATGGCTGCCTCTTCTTCTATGGTGGAGCAGGAATCAACCATGATAAAGCAATAGTCAAGTCACCTTTCATAGCCCTCGAATAAAGTTAACTGCATCTAGTTCCTTCACCTTTATGAGGTGGCATGTTAAAGAAATGAATCAGGTAACAGAAAGACATACTGATGAGAATTGTAGGGATTGGGCTTCTGGGTTTGAATGTGATCATAGACAAATAGCATATTTATCTTTATACTTTTAGGATAACCAGCATGACTCTTGGCATCCTCGACAAGCCAAGTCCTTGATTCTTAGCCATGTAAGAAATTCATGAAGTGAGTGGACTCTTCGCACCAACTTATAAGACATTAATTTCTCAGAAAGGAATTCAATATTCTTAAAAAAAACAACGGAAAGAAAGACTGGGGTTTCATGAATTTTATTGCAACCTATTATCATTCTCAGGTTTCTGCTACGTACTATTAAGAGATCTCATAAAATCTAATAAGCTGTGCTATATTATGTGATTTTGTCTATTCACAATCTGATATATTTCGTACTCCATAGGGAGTACTAAATCTTAGTAATGATTATGCTCACACAGTTGAACATGCCAAATCACATCCCCTGCTTTCTTATGTCCAATTATTTATAAGTTAATAATGTTCTTATACCCCAATCAGAATACTATGTCCCTGTTAATTGAAAGAAATTCAATATAAGTAGACAGATCTGTAATTAATTTATCTAAATATAGGTGAAAAACATCCAGAATATTGATAAGGTAGAGCCTCCATTTCTTTATGCTTTCATGTCATGAAAATTCCTTTTGAGGTTATCCACACGTAGCCTCCTGACTCAGAGTCATTAGAAGATGATGGATGCTAGAAGCCAGTGCTATAGATGCAGGCAATGGTTCTCAGTACCACCAAATACTGCAACAATTATGTGCCCCACTTGTAAGTTTGAAACTAAAACCCAATCATTTGAACGAATGAAGAGCCAAGATGGACGTCAGATTTCCTTCAGACGTTTCATTGAAACAGCAAGGACTAAGTTGTCTCGCAGTGGCAATGGTAGCTCAAAATCTAACAAGTCATTGAATTGTAAACCCTCCACTTTGCTTTTCTCCGAATCTTTATCTGGGTTAAGACCATGCAGGAAGCGTGCACTACTTATCGGAGTGACTTATAAGAACTCGAAGCACAAGCTCAAGGGAACTATCATTGATGTGAAGGATTTCAGAGGTTTGTTGATGGACACTTTTACGTTCCCGAAAGAGGACATTCGTGTTCTCACAGGTATTGTAGCTGCTCTATTTTTTTATTTAACTTTTCTTTTTGTTCTGGTTATGAATTGTTGTGGAAATTTATATGCTGCAATAACGAAAACCAAACTTAAAATAGAGGAGGAGCCGGAGCGAGATTTTGTCCCAACAAAGAAGAATATACAGAATTCCTTCAAATGGCTCGTGGAGGACTGCATGGCTGGTGATTCCTTGGTGTTCTACTTCTCAGGACACGGCATAAGACAATTTGATTTTGATGACGATGAGAGCGATGGGTTCGATGAAACTATCTGCCCTGTTGATTTTGTGGAAGCAGGCACGATCACAGATGATGAAATTAAGTCTGCCATTGTTAAGCCGCTCAAAAAGGGTGTTACGCTTAACGCAATTGTGGATGCTTGTCATAGTGGAACTGTTCTTGATCTGCCATATATTTATAACAGAAAAGAGTAAGTATCTCGGTTATCTTCGACTACTTTAAATGGTTAACATAAAAATTCCTGAGGCAAATGAGTGCCATCATGAATATGACATGGAATTTTGAAAAAAAAAAATATGTGGATTGAAACAGGAAAAAATGGGAAATCAGTGACGGTCTATCTGAAGATGAGAAACATACAGATCGTGGACTGGCAATTTCAATCTCTGCATGTGAAGATAGACAAGTTGCTGCAGATACTTCTGTAAGATATTCTTTTACGTCACGTTACTTGTGTTTTTTCTTGTTCATGGATACTGAGGTGGAATTGATCCCAGCTACTCTATTTTTCAATATCTTAGATATGATCTTCATGATTATTCAACAATTTTAAGTTGAAGTCCAGATTCCAGAAATTGTTTCAGTGCTCAATCTTGACATTATGAATATGCAGTCTTGCATTGGGAAGTCATCGATAAATGGTGGTGCCATGACCAGCGTTTTGATACAAATTGTGAAGAAGAACCCTGCAATAACATATGGTAAACTGCTAGACTCCATTCATGAGGACCTTGAAAAGGCTAACAAAGAAGGATGTCTTCCTGGGATCTTAAAAAGAATGTTAAATAACTTTTTATCACAGGTCAGTAGTCTCATCTATATATATTTATCCTCCATATTGCACAAGAAATTAATGTTTTCATGAACATGGTAAACAGCGAGATACAACAAGCAAATAATAGCCTCTTTTCTTTCTATTTGAATCATAAGAGGTATTCTTTACATCGCTATTTAAAAATAAATAAACTATGCTAAATGTTCATTTCAAGAAGGTATGAATCTAGAAATTAAGTGGATGCAAATTACCTCGCCACCAACCCTTAAAATTATACTAGTTATAAACCTTTTGATTTAGCTTACCATGTAAAAATTTCTCATGCAGCTATAACTTTGAGATTTATCATTTGTCATTAAAAAGATTATCTTAAAATGATATCACTATCGTATTGTTCCATGTTTGAACTCTTTTTTTTTTTATTTTTTGTTATTCAATATTTTTGCAGAAGCCTCAACTTTCTGCTTCCAAGGACTTCAACGTTAATAGCAGATTTCTTCTTTTGCAATAACACGCCGGAGACACACACACACACATGCATGCATGTATGTATTTGATGGCCGAAGCCTGAAGATCATTGTGTACCGAGCGCCTTCGGATCAAGCATGGTAGAGGACAAAGAAAAGTAGTCAAATGCGTGTTAATGGGTTTGATGATTAATCATAATATGGGATGAAGTTCAACTGTCTCCATTAGTTTTTAATTTGGTTTTTCAATCTAGCCCCTGGAGTTTGATAAATATTTCAACGTGAGATTTCAACTCTGTTCGATTAGAAAAGGGTGTTAATACAACTTAAACAGGATAGCTGCGTACCTAAAGATAATTGAAATACTAATAAAAATACAAATTGTTTATTTTTACATTTTAAAAATGTTTTTAAAAAAATTATATTTTTTTACTTTAAATTAATATTTTTATAGTATTTTCTGAATATTTATCATCCATAAAAAAATGATTTTTTTAAACAGTGTTGAAAATATGGCTGAACAAGATTATATCACCATGAAAATGTCCTTGCTTAATTACCCATGAAATTTACAGACCGTAAGCATAGATAAGATAAACGCTAGGATGGTGGCACAAAATATCCAAATCATTAATTGTGTTTTTGGTTTTTTTACTCCCAAAATTACTTAATTTTACCCGAGAAAATCATAACGGCTGCACACTTATTAAACTACGCATGGCCTAGCGGGACCTAGCCGACCTCCTAGGCCATGTCTAATTTATCATTTAAAAAAAAAAAAACAAATCCTTGAAATCGGACACTACAAGAAAATTAAAGAACATTGGTGGAACATTCTGTCGGCCGCATGTAAATATCATTCAATCAATAATTTGTATAACTGATAGATTTACTGATAGAAACACATAGTCAAGAAAGGTTTTTCGAGGAATTGTTATTCCTCAGCGTTTTTGTCAGTAATTTGCAATGTTAATAGAAATAACCATGGAATATTAGTGTCAGAAAAAAATACACCCTTTATTTTTTACTATTTATTTTACCGGTGAATAAATTGCCTATAAAATATTTTATTTTATTGTCTATTTCATCATTGCTTTTATACTATTATATAATTTTATGATAAAATAATGTCTCTATTACTAATAAAATCACTGGTAAACTCAAAATTTTATCATTGATTCTAAATAATTTATTATTATTATTATTATTTAGATATGATTTTTGTTAATTAAAAAAGTAACAAAAATCACAATGAAACTAAACACTATTAATTTTATTAAATATCTAGATTTTATTAATTTTGATATTCATTCAAAAAATGGTTTTACAATAATAAATAGATCACTACATGGATGAAGGTGGAGCAGAAGAGATGATAAGTATAAAATATAAATACATCTTTATTCCTTTTACACTATGGTTTTAATGTGTTAATTTTGAGTTTATTGAAACTTATTTTTATGAATTTAATATATTTAAGAAATTTTATGAATTAATTATTGAAAAATAAGAATTTTTATATTTTGTGTTTTGAATCTTATTTTTTGTAATAAATTCTTTACTGAGTTATAATTTCAGAATGAAAATATGAACTGAATCATAATAAAAGAATATATATCAAGATTTTTTAAAAAATATTATAGATTGAAATCTGAGTTTATTTGCATCCCCTATTCTTGCATAACTTAAATATTCATGTTCATAAAAATTTAACTTATTTCATGATTTATATACATAACACTTTAACACAAACATGTTTATATACATGCAACCACGTCCGAAGAATTCTTGACATCGCCATGATTAATATTGAGCGGGTCTGATGTTCGTGACTGATTCCAACCCCATACTCGTCCTCGACTGAGCGGGTCTCCCTCCACCTCTATACATGCGAAAGTCCGTCTCTAGCGGGCTGAAATGATCTATGAGGAGCACCTATAGAGGCGAATTAGCATCCACCACTATGTGGAAAACTATTGTTCTGACCACCACCACCTCCTTTTTTTAGGAGAGGTGGTCTGCTAGGGAAGAATCCCAGCGATTTCTCTTCCTGAACTATTATGAGTGCCGCTCTGATAAGTTTTGCTTGTTGATTCTAAAGACGGCGTTGCCTCAAATCTTAACTATAGCTGGTCAAAGGGTAACTAACCCCTTTCTAATCTCACGATGCAATCCATCTCTCAATCTATCAATACGATGTCGCTTTGTTGGCAGCAAAGCAGGGGCGAAGATAAAAAGATTCTGAAACCGCCACTCATACGCCTCCGCTAATTATCCTATAATGCTAAAAACTCCTGTTATTTTTATCTTTCAAGTAATAAGTTAATTATCATTAAGTAATAATTATAAGGGTGTAGATTATTTACTGTTCATTGACATCCAATATAATATAATATATGATATATGGATTATAATAGTAATTCACAGCATATTCTTTTTTGTTTTTACTTTTTTTTCTTTTTTTTCTAAATCCACCCCCTTTTTTGTTTATTTTTTCTTTTTTTTCTAAATTACTTTTTCTTTTCCAACTTTTCCTCTTATTTATATTTTTTAAAATTATCTTTTTTATTTTATTTTTAATATTAAATTGGTTAAAAAATTTACTTTGTAATTTTTTTCCTTTAAAATATTATGGATTACTATAGTATTTTCCTACATGATTTTTTTATTTTATTTTTTATTTTTAAAATTATTTTTATTAATTTTATTTTTTAAATATTGAGTTGATTGAGAATTTAATTTTGTATTTTAAAAAAAAATATTGTTGATTACTATAGTATTTCTGCAAATAGTTTTTTTGTTTTTGTCTTTTGATGATTTTCTCTGAAATTATCTTTTAATTTTACTTTTTAATATTGATCTGGTTAAAAATTTAACTCTTCAATAAATGTTTTTGTAGAAGATATAATTTCTTGAAACTGAGTTTTACTCATTTTTAAATAGGTATGTAACTCAATGAGAAATTTACAGTTATAATATGTGAGAAAAACAATATAACTTTTCTTATAAATTACTGTGAATTGTCATAGTATTTTTTTCCATATATTTTTTTACCAGTTTCTTTGGTGTTTTTTTTTATAATATATTTTTTAAAATTTTATTTATTAATTTTATTTTTTTAATATTAAGTTGGTTAGAATTTAACTTTATAATAAAGCTTGATAATACGGGGAAAGCATTGTAGCTACTCTTTCAAAATACTGTGGATTGCTAAAGTATCTTTCAATATGGTTTTTTTCTTATGATTTTTTTAAAATTATATTTGTTATTTTTTTTTAATATTGAGTTGGTTGAAAATTACAATTTCAAGTCATTATAAATAAGGTTAAATCATATAGAGAAGCGCTGTAGTTTTCATTACAAAACACTGTGAATTGCTACAGTATTTTCAATATGGTTTTTTTTGTTTTTTTTCTAAAATTATCTTTGTTGGTTTTATTTTTTAAAATATTAAGCTTATTAAGAATTTAGCTTTTTAATTTAAAAAAAAAATATTGTGAATTATTACAGTGTTTTTTCATATGATTTTTTTAAAAATTATCTTTATTGATTTTATTTTTTTAATATTGAGTTGGTAAGAAATATAATTACAATAAAGCTAAATCATATGGGAAAGGCGTTGTATCTTTTCTCACAAAACATTGTGAAATGCTACAATATTTATCTAAATGATTTTTTCTAAAATTGTTTAGAGAAAACAATGTAATTTTCCTCACAAAACATTGTCAATTGCTATAATGTTTTTTTCATGGGTTTTTTTCCTTCAAAAATTATCTTCTTTAGTTTTTTTTAATATTAAGTTGATAAAGAATTTAACTTTGTAATTTTTTTTACTTTTTATTAATAAAAAGACTAAATTATATGACAAAAGTATTGTATCTTTTCTTATAAAATACTATGAATTACTACAAATTATTTTGTTCGATCTTTAAATTTTTTATCATTAATATAATTTTTTTATTATAAAATATTACTTTTATTGTCACTTTAGTTTTTATTATTTATTGATCGTTAACTATTAAATATATTACATGTGAGAAATAGCGAGTCTCAAAGTCTTTCTTAAAATCTCCCCACGGTAATATTTCCTCACTCCATCATTGTCTCACTGTGATCCAACATGATTGCGCACTATCATGGAAGAACTAGGCTGCACAATTTACCCAAACCTCCACTGGCATTGGAATCTAGAAAAGAGAATCCTCTACCTTACATGATTGGACTAATAAACCTTTGTTTTTGTTTTTTTTACCCAACTCAGCTCTCTCTTCTCTCCTAAGCTTGGGAACCGAAACATAAAGAAAATAAAATCTTGGACCAATATGTAAAAACCTCATAAAAAAGGGTTTAAAAGTATTGAAAATAAATGAAAGAAAGTAAATCCAGTGACTTATAATACTAAAAATGCCCTAGCTACAGTAATCCCAAGAAAAAAGAGAATGGAAATCTGCTCTAATGCCAATTTAGGTCCTCACAGTTTAAATTATATTTAATTAATGAAATTGATTTTGGTAAATTAAGCAATAATTTAATCTTGTTAGAAACCCTTTTAAAAAATATTGTGAGAAATTCTCGAGAATCTAAACTCAAATCAATTAAAGTTTGAAGGATAATTTTTTTTTAAAAAAAATAAATGATTAAAAAAAACACATTGTTGTGACCCATAGTGTGCAATGAAAATGGCATGAACATTAGGGTTTTTTATTATTATTATTTTAATGTTACTTTTTGTCGTCCAAGCAAAACTGTCAAAAACTTGTGCCATGCTCCAACATATAAATAACATATATATTCCACTCTTGATGAAGAAGTGGTTCAAAATCCTAAATCTAAAAGCAATTTTCTTAATATTCTTTCTTTTTTATTATTATTATTATGTATCTTTCATTACCAGCTGCTAAGGTGGTCTGCTCAATTCTGAAGGTGGAGTAGGAATCTCCTCCTCCTCCTCTTCTTCTTCGTCTTCTTTTTGAAAAATTAATAAAAGTGTTGGAATCAAACAAAAGCAATTTTGAGAATAAATAAATAAATAAATATACAAAAGGCATCTGGTTCTGATCCCTACTGTATACGATGGTTGTATCGCAGAATTAAGAATTATCAAACTAACAAATAAACACACACGTGTAAATTACCTGGTGCTTTGATTTTTTATTTATTCCAATTTAATCTAAATCATGTTTATCAAATTTCGAATCAGTAAAAATATATATAACATTAAAAAAAAATTGGCCTTTTACTTAATATAATTATGCATTGTACTTTAATATTTAGATAAATTTCTTTCAGAAATATTGGTTAATTTGCATCATCTTTATGAATATATAACTAAATTTTCTGTGTCAATATTAAAACTTAAATAGAAAAAAATTATAAAACTCTGTAATAATTTGTACAGATTATATATGTATAAGTGGATTTATTCAATATATATTGTAATAACACAAATAATAATTATGGTCATGCAAAGCTAAAACTATTATAATTAAAAATACTTTTATATTTTTATTTGTTCACTAATACAATAAGATAGATAAAATAAATCATATTGAGACTTCGGTGATCTAAAATGAGAACAATAATTACAAAAAATTAAAAAAGATATGAATTATATCACATATTTATTAATTAACTTGCAGGATTTTATTTTATTTTTTATTTATTTATCAAGCTTCCAACCAAAATCAGGTGGCTCAAAACCTGCAATCGGTGGGTCCATCAGACAATCAGCCAACTATTTGTCTTAATCTTTAAAATACATGGTTGGTTTTTTTTTTTTTTTCATGGTCTACCATTGTAGTAATATTTGCTTTTAAAATTATTTGTACTTGAAAACCTATCAAATTATTGTTTTTTATATAATATTAAAGTTAAAAATAAAAATATATATGATATGTTTCGCAGTAAGAAAAATACCGTGCTTTTTTATACTAGAGACGCCCATCACATATATGATATTAAAAATTAGGATATATTTTTGTATAAATAAGATTAATCATATTTAAATATGTTCCTAAAAATTAAGATTAATGACAGCATTGGAAAAAAATTTCAAGGCAGACGACTCTTTTCTTTATCTATAACTGAGATAGAGACAAGTTATCTTTTAAACTAATAACGATACTCGAACATAAAACTTCTAAATTCGATGAATTCTTTAGAAGTCACTAAAGTAAACATGTTGGAGACTTGATTAGGATAAACTAGGAGAAGAAAAATGTACAATTAGACGTTGGATGGTCCAGCAATTAGACTGCAAATCATTATTGCATGAATGGAGAATCTAAGGTTCAAATTCCACCATTCCCAGAATACTCTTGAAAACTTGCCATAAAAAAAAAATTAAAAAAAGTAGAATTGACAGATGTATGATAGCTACATTAGGTGGTTGCTTGTAATTGAGCAAGCCACCAAATACAAATCTGAGTTAAATCTTCTCACTGAAATGCAGCCCAAGACCTTGTCCGAGTTATGGCATAGCTGATGTGGCATCAAATTAGCTATACAGAATCTCCTACACCCACTGCAAGTACTCATCGAATCTGGTTCTCGAGGGCTGCCACATGTGATCAAACTATTCTAGATTTGACTAACGATGTCATATATGTAGGACATGGTAGCCTTTAGCTATTTTGTTCAAGTGCAAAAATCCTCTTCTTATTGCATTCATTTCCCACCCTCTCGGCCTCAGGGAAAGGAAATGGCAATAGAAAAATGTAGCTGGTGTGGTGTGCAACTAGCTGTGCCCCCAGACGCTCAAGCGATTCGATGTGCTGTGTGTCAGGCCGTCACCAGGGTTCATTCCTACTACCCTCTGGCTCAAGCCCGCGATTCAGCTAGCAGGATTACTTCTGGTCTTATTAGCATGGTTTCTGGCAACATTACCACCATGAATAGTTCGGTTAGTAGCAGGAGCTATCCTGTGGCGCCGGGTTATGGTGGTTATTATGCTCAGCCACCAATTAGGCCCGTACTGCAGTTGCCTCTTCCTTCAATGCATGGGAGGAAACGGGCTCTGCTTTGTGGAGTAAGCTATCGAGGCAAGAGTTATAAGATCAAAGGAAGTATTAATGATGTTAAGTGCATGAGATATTTTCTTGTCGAGAAGTTTGGGTTTCCCAATGACTCCATACTCATGCTCACAGGTAATTGTATATTCATTGATTATAACCAAACCATGTTTCATGTCTTTTTTTTCTGTGATTTCTTCTTAATCTCTTGAGATCATGAAATTATCAAGTCATTCAACTGGCTCCGAGATATGGAAATTGAGACCTGATAATTAGATTTGGCCCGTCACTGTATATCTAATTAGCTGTACTGGCTGGAAAGTGGCGATACATTCTTTCTTTGGGCTATAACCATGTAAGGTAAATCTACTTGCAGAAGATGAGACAAACCCATTACAGATACCAACAAAAGAGAACATAAGGCTGGCTTTAAGGTGGCTTGTTCAAGGCTGCCAGCCAGGGGACTCGTTAGTGTTTCACTTCTCTGGCCATGGTTCAAAGCAACCTGATTATGACATGGATGAGGTTGATGGGTTTGATGAAACTTTATGCCCCCTTGACTATGAAACTCAAGGGATGATAGTTGATGATGAAATCAATGAGACCATTGTAAGGCCATTGCCACAAGGAGCCACACTTCATGCCATTATTGATGCCTGCTATAGTCAAACTATGCTTGATCTTCCATTTGTGTGCAGGATGAATAGGTAATTAATAGTTGTAAATCTTGCACGTTTCATTCCTACAGCATAGCATAGTGCAGAATGAGCGGAAGAACCATTTTATTTTATTTTACGTTTTGCTTCTGACAGGGAAGGATACTATACATGGGAGGACCAAACTCTTTCACCATATGCTTACAAAGGCACGAGTGGAGGGCTGGCACTTTGTATCAGTGCTTGTGATGATAATCAAACCAGTGTGGATACGACAGTGAGTTAGTTCTCCATTTACTTGATTGTCAGAGGAAATAATTTAGAAAATATTCCTAATCCCGATGTCGTTAAGCTCCAATGCAAATTGAACAAGGCAAGAACTTGGAGGTTTGAACATATCACACCATATTTTGTTTACACTTTAGTGTAGTTTCAATTTTGCAGGCATTGGCAGGCAATGCTTCGACTGGTGCCTTGACGTATTGCTTCATCCAAGCAGTGCAAAATGAACCTGGATTAACATATGGACGCCTGCTTAATTCTATGCGCCAGGTGATTCGTGGGGCGAAAACTGGTGGATTACGCCTAAATGGTCCCATCGCATCCCTAGTAAATAAAGCTCTGTTCAACACTGAGATAACACAGGTATATGCTAACTTTACTATCAGGGATTTTTGCCATCATTTTGAATTGAAATAAAACATCAATGGTATATCCAAGATAGGAGCGATCTTAGCCTAATCCTGTTAATTCTTTTGCTTGTTAATTAATTTCAGGAGCCTCAGCTTTCCTCGTCCGAGACATTTGACATCTACGCGAAGCAGTTTATACTGTAAATTGAATTGGGTTACAGTTGTTATCGAAGTCTTGCAATGGAAATTGTTATGTATTTAATGAATGGCCTTCCATCCATCATAATCTGTCAAAAACACTATACTGTGATACTCACAGTTTGTACAGCTTCAAGGTGCATAGTTTAGACCAATGGATATTAGAGAACATCCTCTTCATCTCTGTAAATTACATGGCTTGAATTTGTGGTAATTGTAATTTCAATAAATTTGATGTCTTCTCAGTTCAAAATCGTTTTATTTTATATTGTTTACACAAGCAAGTGGCCTAAGAAAAAACTGCATGTAAAACATTGCGTTTGTAACTGCATTTGAGTGTATTTTAATTATATATTTTTATATAAAAAAATATTAAATATTTTTTTCGATATTTTCTAATGATTTTAATGTAATAATGTAAAAATTAAAAAAATATTTTAATACATTTACATAACACAAGTTTAATATACTAATTAATCATTTACAGCATACCTGAAGAGTGCCTTTCCAAGGACGAAGATGGGCCATATATATTTGTGTTTGCCTCAAGTAGTGGAATGCAGAAGAAAAATCCTGAGGAACTGGGAAAGTCATGCAGATAATAGACGTGCGTCCATTTTTAAGCCGCAAACATCCCTTTCACGTGGAAAGACGATACTGTCTGATCATAGATTCATAGCCCACAATTCAGAAAGAAATAGACAGCCGAGCCATAGTATATATATTATTGATGCTTAATTATCGATTAATCATTCATGTTCCCTTCCCTCTTGAGATCGAATAGGAGGCAGACAAATTTGACAAATCCCAGATGACTATTTTTTTATGCTTGTTTAACAGCTATTTTGATGGAGGCTGGTCTAGCAGTAAACCAGATTTGTACTAAATAATACTGCAGATAATTTTATTCATCTGAACAATATTTGTTAATTTTACACAGACGAAAATCTAAATAATATTACGTGCTTACCACTTTCAATTGAGAAGTAAGAGCTGACGAGAAGCGGTGCACCATCTAGCATAGGAGGCACGGAGGTTAGGCCAGTCAGAAGATGGGGTATATGTGAAGTGGTGTAGCCACAAAGACAAGACCTGCTCCTGCTCTTCTTCGTGCTCCAGCATGTCTATCATCTCTTCCAATACTATCTCTAGCTCAGCCCTTTCTCTCATGCTGAGGACAGGTGCATCAGTGCCATTGCTTGCTCTGCATAGCAATGGCAGCCAGGACATCAGCATCTTCATCTTTGTTTGTCGTTGTGTACACTCCCTCTGGCCTTCTCCAGCTTCATCAAGTCCCAATTCTCTGGCTTGTTTGAACAGGAAGGCTGAACAAAATTTTAAGCAGTCAAGACATTACTGATCTACGAGAACAAAGAATTATACAAATTAAATACTGTGAGAATTAACAAGCTAATTTCTTTTCTTGAATATCATTTGCAGCTTGCAAACTAAGTTATTTGAGCATGTAGCAAATTAACGAAGGCAAGCAATCATGGTGATTCATTGGGATCTATGACCCTCACATCATCTCTTGTTTTTTCTGGACAGATTTCTTTATTTAATATTGGACAAGAAACAAGCAAGAAAATTCAAATAAAAACAAGCCCGCTTCTCTAGATTCTACCACTATTATGAAATCTATCCAGAATTGACCGGTCAACATAATAAAAAACTAGTTGGTGTTTTTTATTAAAAAAATCAAAACAAGTGATTTTAATTTTTTTTTAAATAATAAAACTTTTGAATTGACTCACCAACTAAGAAACCGAGTTTTATATTGAGTTAACTCTTAAATCGGGATTAATAATTTTGAACTCGCTGGTATTATTGATTATAATTTAATTGTTGACCGATTAAAAAACGTGGCTGCTGCAATTAATTATTATTAAAACTGGAGGCGAGACGTGCGTAAGAATGTTTTTCCTTGAATTGCAGCCTTCTAAGTACGCAACTCAATTTCTAAGAAACGCAACACATCGTTATATTTTATTATATTTAATAAAAAATCATATTTAATAGAAAGGATTATTATATTTAAAAAAATAATTATTATATTTAAATAAATAAATTAGTTTAGTAAATTAAAACAACGATTGTGCAACTACGGCCTGAAAAAAATTAACTTACCTGAGACTTTCACCAACGAACCTTGTAGGCGAGCCTCTGCCGAGAGAGCAAGCCTAGCCAAGTTTGAAGCCGAAGCCCACCTCCGAACAGCTTCCTCCCCACATCCACAAGCTGACAATTTCTGACCCAACCAAAGCAGCTCAGCCGCCAACTTCTCCTCGGACCGGTCCACTCCTTCTCTACCTCTACCAGACCGGGCCCATCTCCCATCCCCAACAGCCCTAACAGCATTTAAAATCTGGTTCAAGCTACCCTTGACCGGTCCAGTCCTTGAGCCGCCATTTTCACTCCCGTCATGCGCTATCTCCATCATGGCGGCTTCAAGCTGGCCAATTGTCCTTGAAAAAGCCGCCGATAAAACCCCACGGTTGACCTCACGTAAGGCCTCATTATTTTCTCCATGGTTATCATCTACAACCTTCTCAGCTAATGATCTGACAATTTCATACTTTCTTGAGCTAACCGGAATATCATTAACGATTGACAGTAGCTGTGTGAGTGCTCGAGCAATACCTGAATCTCCATAACCTGATGAAGGCAAGTAGTTTGCAGTCTTGAGTGGCTGAAGATGATGGTACTGAATATTATCATGATCTTGGTGATCAGAACTAGGGTTTAAAGAAGGGAATAGAGAAGGAAGTAAACGTAGAAAGAAGAGAAAAGAAGTGACAAGAAGATAACGAATATGTTCAAGAAGTTTGTGTTTCTGTGCCAAGGCAACAAGGGATTTATCAGCAAAGATAAATAGTGCGGTTGCTATGTTTCTTATTAGCAAAGGAGCTATGGTGATGGGAGAGGTTTCCATCATGCCCATGTTTCGATTGATGGAGTCTATATTTTTCGTTTTTCTTGGTTTTTCAATCTTTGGGCTGGATGTGGCTGTGCTTCGAATTGTTTGTGTGTTATATTTATATATGGTCAAGAAAGGATACAAGAAAAAGAAAATGGGGGTAACTCGGGCGGTTTAGTTTTATTACCCGTGATATTTTTATATTTTAAAAAAAATTATAAAAAAATTTAAAATATATATTTATATTTTTGTATCGTTTTAATGTAACAGTATTAAAAATAAATTTTAAAGTATAAAAAATATTATTTTAATTTATTTTTAAATAAAAATACATATTAAAAAATAATCTTAATCACAAGAAAGAAGCTATTAAAAAAGTTGGAAATGAGGAGATTACACGTGTCTACGGTTAATGAGGAACGAATTAGAGGACATGGTCAAGTCTCAGAATTGGGACAGTTGATCGGAATTTGCGGTGATTGGGAACCACCTGTGGTGGTGTTGCACGGAACTTTCCTGCATGCTTGGGGATAAATTCACGTCTCAGATCAGCCTAGGCTTTGTGGACGAAATTCGTAGCCTGTGCCAAACAAGGACAGAGCTGGGACCAAAGATGCTGGTGTTTTGCTTTATATCATGAAATTCTGTCCACCCACTTTAACACGTGGCATATCCATGTAACATCAATATAAAACACTGTTTGGTCTCATTATCAATTTTTTGTTTATGTTTTTTAAGAATTGTTTTCCAAAGTCATTACTGTTCATTATTTTTTATTTTTTATTTTCAAGATCATACTTTTGATAATGTTTAGTGTCCCGCGTTAAACAAAAATATATATATATATATAGCTAGAAATAACAACAAAAAAATATAAAATAAAAAGTTTTAAAATTAATTTAAAAAATATAACGAAATTTGTCCAGTATTTTTTTTATTGTGAGTCATTAATCAATATATATATTAATTTAGAAAGCATTTAAAAAATAACCAACCCATATTTTTAAAAAATTCTAGAAACAAATTTTTTTATTAAAAATTAATTATTTTATATATTTTGGATCATTTTAATACATTGATTTTAAAAATTATTTTAAAAAAATAAAAAAATTATTATAATACATTTAAAAATAAAAATATTTTATAAATCAACTATAATTCCACTAAAAAACAATTCCTTACTCGTGAGAGCCAACAACGTTTTTCAAATATAATAACATTCAAATGTATTAATCTAAACCACAAAAACTAGGGTTTTATATTTTGAAAATACGAGGTTGTATGAAAACTCAAGTTCAATATTCAAGCTAGCTACCTCTCTTTTTTTAATTTTCTAAACATAAATGCGAGAAAATGTGGTGGCCAGCCAACCATATGGACCAATGACGACCCTTCTAGACCAATTTCCTACCGTTGATCGTCTCTGACCAATCTTATGAACAATAGCCAGATTGATGGGATGTTTTGCGCTTCCTCTTCTCCTTCTTTTCGAGGAGTTGAATTCAATCCAGCTGATCAGCAGCTTCCAAAACCATCAAACTGCATCGGAGAAGCACAAATAACTCAGTTAGGACAATTCAACGTACGAACGATGATCAGCAATTTCTTCTCCATTGCCATCCACGCCCTGTTGACAACAGTCTCTAACAGGTATTTTCTTCTTACAAGCAATGGATATGCTCAAAACAAGCCACGTCAAATCGCACTAGCACTTGATGAACACGAAATCTACCTTATTTATTTTTTAATAGAGCAAGAATTAGATATGCACAAGCTTTGCGAGAGCATTACTTTGATTTATACAGTATTTAGTTGTAGTATTGTTTTTTAAAGTATTTTTTATTTAAAAATATATTAAAATAATATTTTTAATATTAAAATAATTTAAAATTATATAAAAATAATAATTTTAAATAAAATATTTTTTTTATAAAATGCCGTGTAGAGCAGGCTCCCCCCAAACAATATACTAGTTTAAAATTTATCTGGATAACGTTTGGTGTTTTGGTGATGTTTGTTTTTTTAATATTTTTTATTTAAAATATTAAAAAAATATTTTTTAAAATTTTATTTTTATTATTAATACCTTAAAATGATATAAGAAATATATAAAAATTTAATTTTAAATCTAAACAATATTCCTTTGAGGGAAACGCCCGTTTGGGTTGCTTACCAAACGGCATGTTAGTTTATGACCGAACGTTGCCATTTTTTCAAAGTATAAGACCTTTCGGAATCTAACACAAGCCAGCTATTTTCATTCTGTTTGAATCGAATGGTGATCCTTGGTGGATAAATATCTTTCTAAGATTCTCGATACGGAGGAGCAACTGAGTCAGTCTGGAAAACTCCTTGGCCTTTCCTACGTTAACTGCGTGTCTCGCGTTCTTAACTAATCAGAGAAGGTTTTCCCACCATACTTTTTTAAACCCAAACTAGTAGTTAAACCTGTATAATAATCAGGTTATGGTTCAGATAAACTGATCCAAATTGATCCAGGTTAATTAAAAAATATATATATTTCTCTGTAAAACTGCATGACCTCGATCTCTCTCTCTTCTAGTTTCTTGTGCCCAACCACAACACCCACAACTCCTATATCATCCGTTGTCTCGCCCATCGAGATTAGTCTTGTGTGTGTCTTCTTTTCTCTTCATTAAAAACCTATCCTCCTACAAGCAAGGAAGCAAACTATCTTATTTAATTTAAGAAGTGAATCACGTAAACTAGAAAGAATTTTTGTAATGCTCCCATGATTCCGTACCTCTCTAGCTGCTAAGATAAATGGCATAAGTTAAGGAAGGGTATTCATTTCAAGAGATAGAGTTTCAGACGTTATTCTTGAGAGGATCGTCTCCATGAGATACTAAGAATCGAGAGGGTAAAGAGTTCTTAGCCCGATTGCTTCATCTTGATTATTGATAGTGCCAGCACACTCCTTGAACCAGGTTTACTCGAGTCAATTGAGTTCTTAGTCGACCCGTTGAGTATACTAGGTTTTATCAGTCCAACTTCCTAACAGATTTTTACTTGTATCTAAACCAGTTTTAGCTCTGAATCGATTAAATCTCGGATCGACCCACCAAATCAGTTCAGATATCGAAACTATATCTCCCACATACGTACAAGAATGGAAGCTGTCAAGGAATAGTCACTACAGACAAAATCCACTCAAATTTTCAGAGCATCAGAGACCACAATCAAGAGGGGATTTCAAGTTGACCTTTTCAATTTGTGCCCCAATTACAGTGGGAAAATTTGATCTTGCTCTCCGCATATCGTTAATGTTGGCTTCTCTACAAAAAAAAAAAAAAAAAAAAAAACTAACATTAAGACCAGGAGTGCTCTATCATGAACTGACTGCTTTTTCAAAGATTCATTTTACACTTTCCTTAGGCCCGATGCCTCATATGATGTCAGTCTCATAGGCTAAAATAATGGCACAACATAAACTACTTAAACTAGATGGGCCAAGAACGGTAAGGAACCTGTGTGATCTTTGGTAGATCAAAAAGATTTCGATCTTGAAGTATAGCCTGGATCAATTCCCTCTTCTCCTTGACATGATCCGTGCACATAATTAACCTGTCAGAACAGAAACATTACAGAGAGAATATCTGGGACCTTTTTTGTGTCTATATTAAGCCTAGCCTAAGAAAAAATCCATGAACTTCAATCATCCACAGAAGGTCAACAATATGGAATTCCAGTAAATGTTAGAAATTAACTCTTACATTGATGAAATCTGTGAGAAAGAACGAGGGCGCGCCCATGGCAGGTTTGACAAACGATAACCGCATTAACTCCCTTAATTTTTATGGTGTCTGTGGCAACAATATGGTGGCTGCTTCATCTAAATTCGGAACGACAAACAAGCCATTGTTCGTATCCTTTTCTTCCAAGCTAACCCCAGCACAGCACAACTCTTATTTTTTCTTGAAATTGTGCAGCCATACTATACCCCACAAACCTTCCAAAGCTGATCCCAACATGATTCATTCCATGCACACCGTGTGCCTCCAGTAGCCTCGTAACGCATTGAACCTGGAAAGATCGGTTCTTTCAGGCCTAGATGTGCAGGACTCACCGAAGAAAAGAAGGTATGGAATGGAGACATTGAAACGTGATGTGTTGGAATGTTAAAGAAATATATTTTATTTTATTTATTAAGGATAGAATATATATATATATATATCTTTTTGTATTTATGTTAATATTATTTATTTTTCAGAATAAAATTGTCATGCAATATTAATAAAACTCTAGCCTCCATCTTCTTTTAATTTTGTTTTTTGTTTGTTTAATTTGGATTGTTTCACATGCTATCAAAGTTAGTTTTATAGAACAAAACTTAATTTGAAACACATCTTGAATTTTTTGGAGTGATATTTGTTCAATTTCTATAATATTTATTTAATTTATGTAATTTAGTATTTTGCATTGCTTTTCTTTTACTTTCTGGTCTTCTTTATTTATTGATCATGGCTACTAAAAAAGATAATTTGTTCTCATATAAGTATATGAGTATGAGGTTATATTGAAAGAATTATTCGTATTGAAATTATTATTCGTATTGAAATTATATATTGAGAAATTTTCTTAAAAGATAAAAAAATATAGAAATATGTTAGTGGAAGTTATGTGATATTTAGAAATACTAACTAGGGTTATGCCTTTGATAGATGCATAGAAAGAAAACAATGTAAAGATTATTACGTAGATTAATAATTTTGTTAAGCATTCTATAGGTATGCATTTGGCTAGGTATGCGACAGCAAAGAAAGTCTAAAATCATCTGCAAATATTATTCATGCAAATCAAATTTTGCAAAGCAATATCAATTGGAGAATGACACTCGAGCCCTTCACCAAAAAAATATGAGCATTCAGGAGTTTTATTATATTCTAAAAGATCATTTGAATTAATTAACTCTTATAGAATTAGCAAAATTAAATACATATAGTATCTATATTGCTTGTAGAGAGCAACAATGATTGGTATAGTTTTTAATAACTACATAGTGATTTTAAAGAACTTACAGGTTTAATTTTGCATCATTCTCCACTATCTTTTGTTGACTTTATTGTTATTAAGTTATTAACTGAAAAAATACATCTTCAATCTTATTCTAAAAAGAGAATTCTTTATGCTTTTAATCCTTCTATACTAATAGTACTCTCTTAATTCATTCTGCAGTTATCATAATAAGTCTTACATAAGTTGTCTTTGATAGGTGCTAAGCCTTACATAAGTTGTCTTTGATAGGTGCAATTTCTGTAAGTAGAAAAGTCATTAGAAGGCTTAGAATCTCAAGTTAAGATAATAGAATCAAGCTTGGAAGCTTGACAACAAGTCATAATCTAATACTTATAAACCACCTCATGGTTATAAACTACCACACCACAATACTATGGCAGTAGTTTCATAAGGCTTATCATCAATTCTAATACTCTAGCCGAGCAATTTCAAAAATTCCTCTTCTTATATCCATAAATAATGTTCATTTCTTTTACTATAGGTTAGTTACCTTATAGTTCCTCAAGTATGTCACATTTTGAACGGATCCTTGTTTCTAATGTTTCACATCATATATCTCCAGATTCTTCATCTTTTATTTTTGTGTCCCTTTTACCCTTTATTCTTTTTATAATTGTTAATGGCATTCACATTCTATTTGTTGTTGTTGTATCGTGAGTTTGAAGGGAGATATTAAGAAATATTTTGTTTTATTTTGTTTATTAAGAATAGAATAGTATTATTATTTTAGTCTATATATAATCTATTTACATGTAGATTAACATTATTTATTCTTCAAAATAAAGTTATCATGCAATATTAATGAAACCCTATTCTCCATTCTTTTTTATTTTTGTATTTTTTTTGTTTGATTTGGCTTTATTCAACTGTGAACATCTAGAGATGCTTATCATATTACTAGATTGCATTGGCTCTAAAGCTACGAGAAGCAAGAGACTAGGTTTTAATGGTTTGTTAATTCCTGTTTTTGAAGAATTTGATATATTAAAAAGGCTAATTAGAAGTTATCAAAAACACAAGACACGAGGAAAAAAAGGGCAGAAAAGAGAATAAAAAAAAACAGAAAGCAAACACAAAAAAAAAGAAAAAGAAAGCCAACAGATACATAACTAAAAAAGAACATCAGGATTGAAGGAGTTGATATGCCATGTTTAAAACCTTGATTTGATAGGAGACCAAATTATAATACTTTCAAACGCATAATAAAATGGTTTGTGGATTCTTGGTACTGGCCCAACAATGAACAATTATGCCATGTCTAAGATTAGATAAGAAGGAACGAAGACCAGCCTTGGAAAATGAGCAGTGGTAGAACCAATCTCTGTATGCAGTAAAGCTCAAACATTTGGCCATCTTAAGAAATAGTGATTCTTTTATATACACATACATATAAATCAAAATTTATGGTTCTTGGATTCCTAACCTTTTGCTATAGAAATATACAAAGATGTTACTATATCAATGCAAAAATTCAAGATGAATCTACAAAAACTATCCTTGAATTCAGAAGAAGTATTGAAATTTGCTTTGCGTTGTTTAAATGGCCAAGTGAAATAATGACGGCATAAAAAAGAAGCATTGAGCACAAATATAAATATAATAGATAAAAGGACTTTCCATCTTCCTTAAGAAAGATTTGGAGCTTTTTTCTTCTTCCTTTTTTCCTTCTGGTTATTAGTAAATTCCATCTCACCATTACACTGGTTTTATCAAGTTCTTCAACAATTTATTTTATACAAGTTTATTGCTAACATTTCATGCATTTATCAATAATGTCTTCCTGTCTATCTCCATTGGAAAAACCACTAGAAAATATATTTTTATTTTGTGAACTTTAATTTGTTCTGAAGAATTATAGATAATTCATCCATTAATTTTATAAATAGTTTTTTTTCATATTTTTTTAAATATAGATAATTCATCTGCTTCTTCTTGCCAATGACACAAACATAAATCCTTCGTTGTTGTTGTTTGAAATTAAATTGATCTTTATTTTTTTTTAAAATGTTTTTTATGTGAATTTTTTTATTTGTTTCTCTTGGTTATTTCTTATTCTCTGCTCTTTTTAATTCATATCATAAGTAAAATACCTTTAAAAAACCTCAAATATTTTAGTTTTTTTTTAAATTAATACCATAGCTTAAAACCATAGTTCATCTTTACATATTTATAATTTTTACATATTTATAATTTGATACATGAAAATGGCTTCCATTTACTCTTCCTCTTTAGACTATTTTAAACCATCATCTCATATTTGTGGGTTTGATTAAAAGCAGTTAATTAACTTAAATAAATAGCATAATCACACCACATTTATAAATTTTATTAGAAAAAAATGTTAAATATTTAAAATTTAATTTAATTTAAATCCTCATTCTCCTTGAAAATATTATACCCCTATACCCCCCACCCAATTAATATGTTAAGTTAGGCAAAAGTAACATTAAACGTAATAAAATTTAAAGAAAAGTAAGATGAATCTTTATACAAAAAAAAAACAAAACAAAACAAAAATTGAAGCACCCTACTATAGTTATTTAATTTCCCCCTTTCTTAAAACAAATAAAAATTATGAAATTTCCTAAGTAGGATATATGATCTGATTTCTAGAGTCACCTAATCAACACGAACACCTATTAATAAGTTTAAAAAAAATGAAGTGGAAGAGAATGTTTGAATAGTGAAAATTATTGTTCACACACTTACAATATAATATATTATTTGTATTTTTTCACTTTGATCTCTTAACTTTTTTTAATATGTTTTTTGATTGCAAAGTTAGCACTCAATTGCTTCAAATCTATCGGTTATGGATAAAATTAAAAGAAAGACAATCAATATAGTAAAAATATCAAAAATGGGTGGTGTTTTTAAAACTGGTGTAATAGATACATTTTTATCCTTTAATTTATAAAATTAGACCTTTTTGATCTCTTATATTTTTATAAATCTAATTTTGATACACAACTTGAATTTTATTATTTTTAAGTTTTTTTTTTAAAGAGAGATAAGGTTTCAGTAGATTCCAATATAAATAAAGAAAGTTATTATTTTCATATATTTTTAACACCAAAATGGTTGTTATTGGTGTCCATGAATTTCATTTGATGAAATGAGTTGAATTGTGGTTGTTTCAAACCTAAATATTACCTAAAAAGTAGACCAAAGTCAAGGAAAAAAATCTAACCTAGTTTGATTTCATGTTTTTTGGCTTCTTTTTTAAGTTTCTAAGGTTGATAAATTAGTTTAGAAGTGTTGTAGGGGTGTTTATGAGGTGATTTTTTTAGAAAAAAATACATCTTCCCTGAATTTTCAACCATCACTATAGTGGTCAAATTCTAAGCATATAATAGACATGTCACTTGATTTACTTTTTAAAAATAAAAGCAATGGACGAATTAAAAAATATAAGGTTCAAACACATTAACCTAAGCTCTTTTTTTATTAGGCCTACACACTTACACTTTTTTGAAGGGTATTTTACTTGCAATTCTTTTTATGGGCAATATAAATTTAATAAAAAGAATTATTAGAACAATTAAATCCTTGGTGTGGTTTATTGATTTGATGAATTATGACACAACATCTAAGGGTTTTTTATACATTTTTCAGTTTGATTGTTTGTCATTATTGACTTTTTTTATTTAACTTAAAAAATTTTAGAAAAGCAATTTCATCATATTGTATCACTTACATTGAAAAATTATGCCTAATTGGGATCAACTTTTGATATAAATTCTAAATTTTATTTGTTAACTAAAGTTCATTGAGACCAATATAATATGATATATTTGCTAAGTTTTAGCATAAATTCTTTTATAATACTTCTAAATCTAATATGCTTTGTGACCAATTAAGATCCAATAAAAATCCAACCATAAAAAGAATTAAAAAGAAAAGAAAAATAAAGACAAATTATCTAGTCAGGTTAACTCATTACTATTGTTTTCATTATCCAGGTTATAAATTTTACAGCTTAACTCTAGTCAATATAGTTTCTCATTATCTTTTCATTTTATTCCCTCAATTTTTTCCTTGATTTAGTCATTTGGTATTTTTTTTTTCAAATTTAATATAGGGTTAGACAAAGCTAAAATGATGAAGATTTTTTTTTTAACTAGATTATCATTTAAGTGAAAAAGTCAACTTGTTGTTTGTCTGTTTTGTCAAACAAGTCACACCAACTTTTTTTTTCATTTATTAATGCTTATGGTGGTTGATTAATTTGTTCTGACATATCAATTGAGTTTTTAATCATCATTTCAAATATTTCATTACATACAAGTAAAAAACAACTTTTATTTTTTTTAATTGTCGATGTATACTTTTCACCTGACATGTAGTGAAGCAAGGCTCTAAGATCTAGTTATTTTTTATTTTACCTTATGAGAATCCAAAGCAAAAGTATATCTCAAAGTTCTTTAATTATAAAAGATATATTTAAACTAACTTATACATTACTAGTCAAGTTTTTAAAGATATTTTATCCTATTATTATTTTATTATGACACATTAATCAAATTTTTAATTATCATTTCAAATATTTCACTACATGCAAGCAAAAAAACAATGTTTATATTTTTTTTTAATGTAGTTATATATTTTTTACCCTACCTTTTCTAAAGCAAGGACCTAAGCCTAGTTATTTTTTATTTTACCCCTTGAGAATCCAAAACAAAAGGTTCAACTATCTCAAATTTCTTTAATTAGAAAATATATTTTTAAACTAACTTGTACTTCAAATAAAATCATAATACTCATTGTAGGTTGATATATTATTATTATTATTATTATTATTATTATTATTATTATATATTTTTTTCTAAATACTAATCATCTCAATCTAATAATATCAAACAAGGTTAATATTCTAATTAATAAGTATTTGATCTAGTAATACTTCAATTCAAAAAGAAAAAGATTGGGTAGAATTGGGTAGAAAGATTAATTCCTGTTCTTGCAAGAACTAGATACGATTTTGAAAATAAATTAAAATCATAAAAACATTGTAACAAAGAAAAAGATATTCTATAGTTGGTTTTGAGCATAAAAGATATTTTAGAGTTGAAAAGTTAAGAAAATGTTACCATTCAATGATATTTATTGCTTTTAAAATCAGAAACATATATCATCACTTTTCTTTTCTTGTTTCCATAAATGTCATGTAAATGGTATTCATGAGTATAATTGTTTTTTAAAATATTTTTATATAAATATAATATTTTTTTTAATTTATTTTTTATATCAATATAACAAAATAATTTGAAAGCATAAAAAATAAAATAAAATTAATTTCAATTCATCTTGGCTTGCTTGTGTCAATTACAAACCATTTATGGGGTTTTGTTGGTAAAATGTTTAAACTAATTTGGAGGATGGTGTTCACATTTTTATTTTTTTATTATTATTATTTCACAATATAAATTGTTAATAGTTTTCACATGAGATATGTGAAACAATGGTATGGCACTGGCAGAGTAATATTTTTTAACATTAAAAAATATTTGAGTAATGCAAGAATGTTATAAAGAAGAAAAAAATCCATTAATCTAATCCAAAGTGGAAAGAACAAAATTTTTAATAAAAAAAGAATAAAAAATGACCGAGTTAGCTAGAGAAACCAAGGAAAAATATGTCAAATATGCAACTTGATTTATTAGACCATGATAAACCAAAAGAAAATAAAAATAGTAAGCTTAATTTCCTATCAAATTCAATATAAAAAGATAAACTTAGAAAAAAATCAATTAAAAAGAACAAAAAAAATCAACAAACTAGGTAAGTCTATCAAACCCTATGACTCGGATCATAAGAATAAGATACTCTCATGGAAGGTAAATTAAAAAAATATATATATAGTTCAATTATAAAACAATTCAATGTTTAAGAATGAAACAAAAAAATATTAAATTAAAAAGATGATCTAAAAAAATTTCTAAGTTAACTTGGGTTACCTAACTAAACTCGTAATCGAGGTGATGAAATTGGGATTACTGAATAGAAAGGAAAAAATCAATGTAAGAAAAATAAACCCTAAAAAGAATGATGTTAACCTAGCTTAAGTTTTTAAATTTACAACTTGAATCATGAAGTTAAAATCACTTTATTAAGAAAAAGCACGGACTTCAATTCTTAAATAACTTCATGTCAAATGATGAAATTAAAAAAAAATTATAAAAAGACCCACAACAAAAAATAAAACAATAAAAAAACCATATTAGAAATTAAAACAAAAAAAAAGATATTTTATATTTTTAGATTAAAGGATGAAATTGAAAAAAAGGTTTAATTTCATAATAGGATAAAAAAATAAAGGCTAAATTTGAAAAAAAAATTAAGAGGACAACCTATAATTTTTTAATTAAATGATGAAATTAAAAAAAATTAAAAAAATTATCAAGAACAAAAATTTAGCAGTAAAAAGAATAAATATCAAATTTAAATAATAATAAAATAAAAAGATAACTCTAAATTTTATAATAGATAACATGAATTTTGAGAAGAAAGAGAAGAGAAGGAAAGACAAAAAAAAATTATAAACACATCACTATGAATCAATTTACATGTATCATTGCATATGAAACATCTCATCACAGCATATCAAGCACCATCATGAATGGCCATGTTTGGCTATTAAATAAAATCGCACGTGTTAGTGAAGAGTTGCAACTTTCCTCATGTTTTTAAAATGTGAATTGTATTTGCTAGTTTTTTTTCTTTTTTAACCTTGTTCGTTAACTTTAGCTTTCTATATTTGCTTCATAGTCCAATTTGATTCCTAGAACCCTAATTATTTTAAATTAATATACTTTAAATATTTTTTGGCAAACCAAGCATCAATCAAGTATTAAAATATCTCCTTGGTGATGCAAAAACCCTATATAGATAAAAATAAACAAATTGACAATTCAATTAAAAAAATATAAAAAAATTAAATTAAAAAAACTAATAAAATAATAAAAAGAACATGAATATTTTTCCTTTTCTAAGCAAGTCAGTCTTGTTAGAACAAAATTGATGGTGCTTTAAGTTTTTCAAAACTTTAAATTCAATTCCCAAAGCTTTAATTGCTTTAAACTAATAAATTTAAATTTTATTTTGTAAAATCAAGCAATAAAAATTTCATCCACCTTGAGGTATATTTGCCTAGGTGGTTAAAACAACAAATAAAGTCCAAACTCAAATTATTGCAATGTCAAAGTGCAAAAAATAAAAAAAATCAAGGGATTAATTTTAAAAAATAAAACTATATCATGTAAATTATTATTATAATCCATGATAATTTGTCTCATAATAACTTTATTATAAGATTTTGTTTTTTTATAATTTATAATTAAACCATATCATACTTGTCCTTAATTTATAATACCCTTGCTAAAACAGAAATTACAAACCATATTGTCCTTTTCCTTAATTTATAATACTTTTTTTATATAATAATATAAAAAATCAAAATATATTTGAGTTGTACTATGATATTTTTTTTATTAGAATATCTTATGAATGAATCTATTTATATTTAAATGGTCTAATCATATTGAAGCCAAATTGAAACAATAAAAAAAATAACAGAACAAACATTTAATGCAAAAATCAAAATAATACTAAAGAGATAAATAATTAAATGGATAATTTAGTAAAAGAACATATTTGCTTTTAAATTCAGTTGATTTAACAATTTAATCAATAACTTAGTTGACATAATTAAATCTAATAAAAAAAAGTAAAATAATATTATTTTAATAAAAAAATATTTTATGTTAATCCACCAATTGAATAATTAAAGATAATTAAAAAAAAAAAAAAAAGATAATTTTTGAAGTCAGGTCCAACGAGAACGGCAAATATCCTTACGGCAAGACAACGTTATGATTGAAGGAATACACACATGGATGCATCTCTATAAAGAAAAGAACAAAACAAACAAAAATACAAGGCAACTTGAATTGTACGGATGCAGATGAAACGACTGCTCCAACAAGCACCCGCAGACTATCTAAGAAAAATTTACCATCATCATCAAAATCTCTCCACAGTCTTTCCCTTGTGAGGTGATAAAGTTTCATTCTTTGTGGTCATCAGTACATAATTATAGCATTCATGTATAACATGTGCTTTTGATTCTAATCAAATCTTTTTTAATGAATTTCACTTGATTTGACTAGATATTCTCTCGTTTCTATCTATCAATTATTTGAGGGGATTCTGCATCTGGGTTTTGTGTGTTTGTTTGTGGGTTGGATTTTTTTGGGTTAATAATGTTCTGAAATGATTGGATTTATAGTGTTAGAGGATAGATATCATCTGGGTTTGGGTCAGTTTTTCTTTCTTCGTTTCACGAAATATTAAAATTCGGGATTATTTTATCATTTTATCAATAGGTTCTTTCGTTTGGTGCAAACAAATCAATGACAATGTATCCTTTTTGCCCTTTTTGGTTGCTTATATCATTTTTCCCCCCTCTACTGCTGCTTCTTAGATTCAGTTATTCAATTTTGGATTCATGATGTGAGTTTGTCCGTGTGTTGTGACTTATGAGAGCTTGTATGTGATGCAAATAGCACACAATGGTTTTCGTTTGAATCTTCCTCTACTATATTTTAACGTTTCATGCTGGTTCTGTTATAAATTTCAGGTTGTTGCTAATGTTCATTTTTTGACGGAAGAAGTAAAAACTAGTTTCGATGGACGATTTGCCAGACCAATTGGTGTGGGATATCTTGAGCAGGGTCAAGAAAACTGTAGATAAAAACTCTGCTTCACTAGCATGTAAACGTATCTACGAACTGGATAATGAACAAAGACAATCTATGAGGGTTGGTTGTGGACTAGACCCCGCAAATCAAGCCCTGGCATCGCTCTGCAATAGGTTTCCTAACTTGGCAAAAGTAGAAATAACATATGCTGGTTGGATGTCTAAGTTGGGAAAGCAATTAGATGACCAAGGGCTTGTCATTCTTGCCAATAATTGTCCTTCGCTGACTGATCTGACACTGAGCTACTGTACATTCATAACTGATGTAGGTCTTCGGCACTTGGCTTCTTGTTCCAAGCTTTCTGCCTTGAAGTTGAATTTCACTCCAAGAATCACTGGTTGTGGCATTTTATCTCTTGTTGTGGGCTGCAAGAATCTTACAATTCTTCACCTTATTCGATGTCTTAATGTTACCAGCGTTGAATGGCTTGAATACATTGGAAAGCTTGAAACTCTGGAAGACCTTTCAATTAAGAATTGCAGAGCACTTGGTGAGGGTGATTTGATTAAGCTAGGATCTAGTTGGCGAAAACTAAAAAGGTTGCAGTTTGAGGTGGATGCAAATTACAGATATATGAAGGTTTATGATAGGCTAGCTGTTGATCGATGGCAAAAACAGTGGATCCCCTGTGAATCCATGTTGGAGCTTAGCCTGGTGAATTGTATCATCAGTCCTGGGAGAGGGCTTGCTTGTATGTTGGGGAAGTGCAAGAACCTGGAGACAATTCATTTGGATATGTGTGTTGGAGTCAGAGATTGTGACATCATAGGCTTAGCTAAAAAATCAAGTAACCTTCGCTCAATTTCACTCCGAGTTCCTTCTGATTTCTCGCTGCCACTTCTGATGAACAATCCACTGAGATTAACAGATGAAAGTCTCAAAGCCCTAGCTCTGAACTGTTCGATGCTTGAATCTGTCCGGATATCTTTTTCTGATGGGGAATTTCCTTCCTTTTCTTCATTTACACAAAACGGAATCCTTAATTTGATTCAGATGTGCCCAATTCGGGAACTTGCTCTTGACCATGTGTATTCCTTCAATGACGTTGGTATGGAAGCTCTTTGTTCAGCTCACTATCTTGAAACCTTAGAGCTTGTCAGATGCCAAGAAATCAGTGACGAGGGGCTACAGCTTGTGGGGCAGTTTCCTCGTTTGTGCATTTTACGATTAAAAAAATGTTTAGGGGTCACTGATGATGGATTGTACCCTCTTTCTGGGACAGACAAATTGGATTTCTTAGCTATTGAAGATTGCCCTCAAATTTCTGAAAGGGGCGTTCAAGGAACTGCAAGATCTGTGTCATTCCGGCAAGACTTGTCATGGATGTATTGAACTTGTATTGGACTAATAAAGGGGGTCTACAAATTTAATTTGTGCCGTCTTCAATGCATTTCTGTAAGTAAGTGATCATTATTTGCGATTTGATCAAATTCCTGTCTTCTGGATCTGTTGCTTGTTGTATGATTGTTACTTATAGCAGTTAGATTATTTGGCTGTGATTGCAAAATATGTAATGCTGTTATTAACCATAAATTTGTGGAATAATACCATGGTCCTTGAAATAGCATTTTGAAACTTCAATTTTGCCATTTTTTTCACTCGGAAATTTTAGAAACATTATTGTAAGCATTTACGTTTTGAATTGGCAGAGCATATTTGCGGAACTGGTCAGCCGAGAATTCCTAAACTAATGAAATGCCTGATTAAAACTCCTATGTGCATTTTCACAGCCATAATGCAGGGCATCTGTCTGGACATGCACTTTCAGAAACGTGTGGTTTTCCAGAAGTTTTCTTCCTCAGCAGTATTGAAGGATCGGGACAGGATTTCTGTGTGTGAGGATATTGTCCACACCAGGCTTTGAACACAAACAAGATGTACTCTACAGAGAACAATGATATAAAAGTGGATAGAACTAGATGACAAACTAGGAACAAGAAAAGAAAAGGAAAGATACTGAAGGCCATAGAAAAACAAACAAACCCTACTTCGGTGAATATTTGAACAAGAACATTGCTATTCTATGCAATGTGAATTACTCATTTTTAGTAGCTCCATTCTGCCATTCCACCTGCTCTTTCTACCAGTTTCTCACTATATGGTGGCAATTTGTCGATTTCTACCACCTCTGGAACCTCACGCCGTTTCTCAACACCTGCCACTTCTACCAGTTCAGGGCAGTTTGATACCCTAAGAAATGCATGGTTTTGAGCAAGTGTTAGCCATATCAAGTTCCTGAAGGTCAAGCAATTTTCTACATCAACATTAGAGAGGCCGTGGAAGGATCTCTTGGATGTGGTCACTTTAGCGAGTTCGTTCAAAGCTTGTATCTTTTGTCTTACACCGTCAAATTTGCAACTCTCCAAAACTCCCACAATAAGAAGTTTTCAGAGTATCCAGATGTTTCCTATTTAATAATGATGAAGAAAATTTAGCGTCGAATTATGGAAAAGCTCGAGGTATAGAACTCGAGTAGAATTATTCAATATTTCGAAGCTTCACAATTTTTCTCTTTCTCTTGGTAAGGTTCATTGCACCAAAATAAAAACCATGTACCATAATTTACACGGAAAGGTTATTAAAGATAAGGAAAAGGTAGAATCTTCCATAGCAATCAATCTTTGAAAAACTATCATAGAAATAGAAATTTTAGGTGGTTTTATAACTTTGTGGTTTTGTTTCAACTTATAAATGTAGTGACTTTTCATGGAGAGAAAAAATTAAAGAATAAAAAAAGATGAATATATTAAAAATATTTTAAAAAATACTAGTTTCAAACATAACTTAAAAGCCCAAAATTATATTTTTTCTTTGATAAATTTTGATTTAGTCAAATACCATCTTAAGTTTTAAAAGCTCATCTCAATCTCAATCATGTGGACTATGCTTCCCACCCTAACCAAGACCCATAAACACAACCCATATTCAAAATAGAATTTTTGAAGATTAAATGGCGGTTTTCAATTGAACATTTTTGAAAACATAAAGAGCATAATAACAACCCAAGAATCAAATCTAATCTAGAGATCAAGTTGCATAAAATCATGGTTATAGATAACTAAAACATGTCAAATTAAAGTTCAAAAAGTTATTCAAAAAAATAACATGTCAAATAAATAACCTTAAGCAAAAATATAGGTATTTAAATGGATGAAGGATTCATTAATACTTAAATGAATTAATTGAGAGGAGAAAAACCTCATATATATATATATATGGTTTAATTAAAACACACAAGGTAAGCTAATAACTTCAGTTTGAAAAAATGTTAAAATTACATCCTTTAAACATTAAACCTAGAAACCTAAAAAATAACCAAAAATCCAAAAACAATTATCCTAAACTCAACAATCTTAATTCAAGCACACTCAAATTAATTTGCTTACTCAAATTAATTTGTTTGAACTATTAACACCTCAAGAAAACAAATAAAGAATGTAATGCAATAGTTAAACCAATAAATACCACAAATTTAAAATAAATTTCTTTAACATAATACACATTACATTAATTTTAACACTCGTTTTCATTCAAAAGTATCATAAATATGATTTGAGAAAATACATCATTTAATCTATAACAACCAATAGTTATATTTTTGACAAATCATGCTTATCAATACATATATTTTTAATTGAACCAAGTTCAAATAACTAACATAACTATCAAGAGTGACTTGATTGTGTTATTTAAACAAACTACTAACCTTACATTAATAGTCTGTTATATCTTAAAATCACAAGTTATGTATTTATTATCACATTGAACATATATTTATCAAAACATAATTAACCATATCAAAACAAATACATTGTTGGACAAACTAACAAATAATAATGGTGGATGAAGTTTGAGTATTCAAGATTTAAAAATAATTATAAAAGGTGTGCCCATTTATCTATATCATTTTATAAAAGATAAATGGTATACCTTTTAATAAAAACATAGCCTTTTTTATGGATGTTCTAGCTCATTTTCTTCTTATTTCCATCTTGTATTAGCCTTTCTTCTTTTGCTTTTCTTTTTTGCTTTTATTTCCTCTCACTTTTTCTTACTTCTTTATCTTTTTTTCTTCTCTAGATTTTTTTGGTTGTCTGATTTTCTATTTTTTTTTTTATGAAAAGTCACTTCTTTTATAAGCTAAAACAAAGATATGAAATTATAAAACCACATAAAATTTCTATGATGGTTTTTCAAAGATAGGTTGTTATGGAAGATTTTAGCTTTATCCCTATCTTCTGTAACCTGTCATGTAAGTTATGGTGTATGGTTATTTTGTTTTTTGGTTATTTTGTTTTTTGTGCAATGAACCTTACCAAGAGAAAATAACCTTAAAATTGACTCTCTTACGAGTGATCTTTTTTTTTTTAGTCAAGACTAATGGAGCAGGAGTACTTTGATGAATTAATTATGAAGACTGAAGTGTAAATATAACATCAAATAACATAAAACATGTAAAAGAGATGCAGATCTATTACTAGGAATAGACCACGCTTTATTTTTATATCTAGAACTCTAACTTATTTATTAAAAGATTAATTTTTAATTAATTTAAATCTTTCAAAGACATGAGAGTTAACTGAGAACAAGATATTGTTAGTTTTTAATGACAAATAAGATATAAATATTTAATGAGGATTATTAATCTTTATAAAAAAAAATGTTTTACATATCTTTGGTGTCAATTAGAGCTCATAAGATGGTTAGAGATACCGTCTTCATTCACCTAAATGTAACTTGCCAGTCAACTTTCATGGTTAAATAATAAGAAAAACAATGGTTGAATGATATATTATGATTTCTCTTTATTGAAACTCAAACAACATGCCATTTATTTTAAATTTCTAAAAGATTAGGTTTCAATTATATTTTTTTTATGAACTTTCATGCAATCATATCTCTAACAATGTCTACTAGAATCCTCTAATTCATTTGCTTTTTATATATTGGTCCTTTGGTTTTCATATTATATAATTTTATCTTAAATTGATCATTAAACTTTTAACTTATTTTAATTTGACCCCTAATTTAGTCAATTTAGGTTTCTAAATGTATGTGTATTTTGTTTCTTAGTTTTTGGTTTTGAATTTCTACAATTAAATCTCAATCGTCCTTCAACCATTTTTTCCCTTTGAAATTAAGCCCTTGAAATGACCAATTAATTTATTAAAATTCAAAATTAGTCCTCAAAATTCCAGTTCTTGCAATTTGACCCGAATTAGACTTCTAAACATAATTTTTCTTTAGTTAAGTTCTTACTTAACTCAGTAAAACCCATTAAAATTTTAATTGATTTCTTAAATTTAATTAATTCTTCTAGTTTTTTTCAAGTTGATTTTCAAACGTAATTTTGTTTTCGACTAAATCTTTGATTAGATCAATTAAGCTCATAAACAATTCAATTAAATCCCTAAACTTAATTATTTTACGAGTTCATCCTAATTTTCAATATCTTTCTTCAATTTGGTTCTAAATTCTCATTGTTTTCTTTTATTAGGTCATCCATTGCTGCAATTGAGTTCCTAAATTACTATTTAGTCCTCCAACTTCCTATTTATGCAATCATGTCCCTCTTCAACTCATTTTTTCCATCTTCAAATTGCTTGTCCATTCGTGAACTTAAAATATTTTGAAATTTGAATTTTTTTTTTGGATTTTTTAATGCTTAAAAAAGAGAGAGTATTTTTTTATAGAAAAGAATTTCAAGAGACCTAAAATTGGGTTACAATATTAATTAGGTTTGTAAGACCACAAGTTTGGCCACTGAAAATTGCTTGAGAATAATAATTAGTTCATATAATACCTTTGTTATATAATAATAATAATAATAAGCAGGCAATAATTCTAGTTTTATATTAAAAAGTGTGTGAGAGAGAGAGAGAAGAAGAAGAAGAAGAAACAATAACATGAATGATGCCAAAAGGCCCTGGTTAAAGAATATATATATTTCTAGGAAAATTACCAAGAATAAACTTTGCATAACCAAGTCACCACCTAGAGAATTTGTCGCTTTACCAGACAAACCATTTGTAAGCTTTAGCAAATGGTGAAAATCTATCCAATGGGTATAGTAATTTCCCTGACTTGGATCCTTCGGAGGTGAAGGCCGAGGAATGTCAATGGAGTTTCGAGTCCTCATACGATCAACACTCTCTTATGCCTCAAAGATATAATGGCTTAGATAATGTGGCAAAGGAAGCTACAACAACATTGCTTTTGAAGGCAAGCCTGGCTTTCTCTTTCAACCTCGCTTTGATAGTCTCTTAGACTCTCCAAATTATCAAAGTCAAGGCGTAATCTTACCTCAAAACAACTTTCTTGCTGGTCAATTGAGGAGGGTTTGAAGCATTGGTTATTTACATGTTTCAAACCACCCACTGATCTAGTTTAGTCCCCTGTTTTTACTCTGTTTTTGTCCTGTTTTTCTCCATCATCAATAGCTAATTGAATATTGTTTTGTGTTTGTCTTGTGATATTAATAAAACACTGCAGACAACACACAGAGGTCATTTTCAAGTCTTGTAGCTACAAAGAGCTTGTTGAAAGAAGAATCTAACTTCAAAGATGGACGTTATACTACTGAAGAAAGGAAGGAGAGAATCTCACTCAAAGTATAGAGCCAAACGTTATTGAGGAAGCCTCATCGCTAATCCCTTCTGATCCGAGGAACTTGTTTCAACCGCATTATTTTTATTTTTGTTTAATATTATAAATATTAATAAGGTAAAATTACTTTATCATTCTATAATTTAGTTATTTTTTATATTATTTTTATTTAAGAAATGATTTATATTTTGAATCATCTCAATTTTTAAATTTAGATGAAAAAATTAAATTTATGCTAGTTTTTCAATTAATTTCTTTTATAATATAATAAAAATATTTTTTTATATTAATTATATCAAATTTTCTTTTAAATTTTTTAATTGCTTTATATTTTGTTTTGATTGTTATATTTCAATTTTATTTCTTATAATATGATTTAATTTAATTTTTATTTAAACTTTGGTCATTATATTTATATTATTATTTTTTTATTTTTATTTTTTATCTATTATACTTGGTATTTTTTATTGCTATTTATTTTTCTTTAAAATAATTTATAAAATTATAATTATTTTAATTTCATTATCTTTCAACTTTTCATTTAACAAATTTGATCTTTATTATTTTAATTATTATTTATTTTATTTAAAATAATTTTTAAAATAATTTTTAAAAAATTTCATACTCCAACTTTTTTTTTGTAAGCTTTAG